>RJWT010018646.1:0-18768 GCA_004365215.1 Cuniculus paca
ACCAGGCCCCTCCGGGTGAATGGGTAGGGCCTAGGCAGGACCCCAGAGATGCCCCAAATGGCCCGGGCCAATGGGGGATAGACAGAAACCCCCACCAGGCTCCTGGTGAAGTCCTAAGCTGCAAGGCCAGGCAGAACTTGCTGGTTGTACACTCAACTCAAGCTGGGCTTAGAGCAGCCGCCGCTGGGCTGCACCGGGTGAATGGGCGGGCTGCAGGGAGGACCCCAGGGACGCCCCGAATGTCCGTGGCTGATGGGGGATGGACACAAATTCCTACCGGTCTCTTCACAAAGTCCCAAGCCGCACGGCCAGGCAGAACTCACTGGTTGCACGCTCAACTCAGGCCAGGCTCAGAGCAGCCGCCGCTTAGCCACCGTGGGCAAACGGGTGGGGTGCAGGCAGGACCGTGGCCGACAAGGGCTGGGTGCAGATTTCTATGGGTCTGGCGCCTGGTCCCAAGGTGCACAGTGAGGTGGAGTTCGCTATGCTCGCCCTGGACCCAAGCCGGGTCCGGAGCAGCCGCCGCCACACTGCTCCCAGTGAATGTACCAATAAACTTAATAAACTAGCAAAAATAAATTTTAAATTCAGCTTGTAGGTATTCTGAGAGGGTTAGGACCCTTTTTTTTGGAGAATATTTCTTACTTGGTCTCCAGGAAATATGGAAGGTAGGAGGACTGGGTGCACTTGGTATGGACAAAAGGAGACAAAGAAACTCATTCTCGGGGTCCTAAGGCTTGGGGGTTCTTTGTCGAGCCCAAAACAGTATCGGCCCCAGAGGAGGGGAGCTGGAGCAGAGGGGTCCTGGCTGTGCTGAGCCTGCTTGGAGCAGCTTCCCTGTCCCACAGTGGGGATACGAGGAAAGCGTAAGGACAGAAGGAAGCAGGGTAGGGCTGGGCATCTTCTAGGGCAAACGGACAGCCAGGAGGTAGGGTGGCTGGTTGCCTTCACACGCTGTGAGGGAGCTCACGGAGCGATGCTTCCGTAATGTGTCTGTGGTGGCTGCGTCTCCCCAGAACTTGGGGCTTGAACTCCTCAAGACATCGCCAGACTCGCGCGAG
Source organism: Cuniculus paca (assembly GCA_004365215.1). NCBI lineage: Eukaryota > Metazoa > Chordata > Mammalia > Rodentia > Cuniculidae > Cuniculus > Cuniculus paca. Next base: position 1,062 of record RJWT010018646.1, read on the forward strand.
AGGAGTGCAGGGTTCGGGGATAAAGCAAACCAACTCGCAAACTTCACCAGCCACCTTTGGGAGGCAGAGCCTGGCTCGTTCTTGTGGCTTCCTGGGCCTTGGGGTGCTACACAAGCTGTTGGTAACCTGGTTTTCTTGTCCATCACACACAGGCACAGCAATTTAACTCTCTCTGCTTCTCTTCTGTCTCACATTAATCTACCAGTTCACACACAGGTACGCAGACCCTGCTTTGCACTCCCTGGGGACAGGAGTGGACCGACTGGATAAGCAGACTGTAATTCCCTTGTGGAAGAGGCGAGTGGCGTTAAATAAGCCACAGTATAATACTGGGGAAGGACACATGGCTCTGAAGAGCAGTGCGCAGTGTAAGGGTTGGGAGACAGGCAGGTCAGGGACAGCGTTGCTGAGGATGTGATGCCGCACTGACTTACCCTGGAGGAAGTGGGCGCTGAGCTGGGGGATGTGGCGGAGAAGAAACAACAGCAGGTCAGCTGGCAGCAGAAGGCACCATCTTGGTGACTTCATACAGTTACATTCGTCTTGCATTGTGTACAGCAGAGACCAGTGGCCTTGTAGGTGTGGCCTTCTGCTCCACTGTCGCTCAGGCTTGAGGGGGCTGCTGCCACTTTTGACTGGGGCTCCCCAAGTGGCCGTGGACCTCATGCTGGTCCAGGATGCAGAGGGGCCCGGGGGCCAGCGTGGATCTGTGCAAGGGGTCTGGGGGTGCCGCTCTCCCTCCAGTGTGCATTGATCAGCACTCCAGTCATCTCGTCATCTAGGGTGGGGGCTGGGGTCCAGTCACACGTGCTGGGCTAAGAGGGGAAAGGGGGGTGTCCATGAGCACAGCCTCTCAGTGCAGGGCCAGACCAATGGGAGCACAGAGAACGGGGAGGGGTAGGAGGGGGTTCACAAGGGGTCAAATAAAAACGTAGAATGAGGAAAAATGGGAAATAGTGCTACAATCCACTGTATTCTGTGTAGTACTAATAAAGAAAAATTTCTTCAGTTATGACACATTGCTTTTGATCATATATAATTTAATTTTTATTTAAAAAATTTGATTGCCAGATTAATTTATATTTAGGGTACAGTAAGATAATTAGATATGTGTGTGCAATGTACAATGACCAAATCAGGCATTTTTAAACTTTTGAAATAATTTTCTTAGCCTTATTTACATCTATTCGTATGACTTATAATTGGAATATATGTATATATAAATATATGTTTAAATATAAGAATTTTTATTTAATAAAATAAAAGACACATTGCCATGAGGCCTCTTCAAAATACTTCCCTTTGCTTGGGACACATTTATCCCACCATCCCTGCCACTTTCTGAAGCAGGTCTGGAGCCTTCTTTTGTGAGCATTCTTTTGAGAATTGATCAAAATTACAGTGAATGTGGCACTGAGTGCTGCCCCATGAAAAGGTAGCTCCTAAAATTTGACCCTGTGTCCTCATCCCCTCATTCACCAGAACTGGCATAGGTAACTTCTGGCTCTTCCTCACAGTAAAAAAGACCACAGAAGGGAAGTGCTTTTAATGGACTCAGGACATTGAGGCAGCTATAATAGTGTAAGTAAAGACACTCAGGAGAGAGCACTCCAGAGCTGCTGCAGAAAGTAGCAAGGATGATGGGAACAGTGTGTTCAAAGTGAGGGGCAGAGTTTTGAGGGAGATCAATAGCAATGTGGCTTTTATTGTAATACATTTAAAAATACTAAATATTCATTGTGTGTTTAAGTTACCTCTCATGTGCATGTGTGTTCATACCATACAAAGGAAAATATAAGTGAAAGCAATTATTAGTGTGTCCTTAAAGCATTCTCCCATGCAGAGTCTGTTTCTCTGAGCTGATTCTCAGGTCTGCTGTCAGTGTCCTCCTGTTCCCAATCCTGCTCCCCTATTGTCCCTAGAGCTCTCCATGAAAATGCTCTTTGCTTTGTCTCTTGGATTTTTCTTAGGGCTCCTGACACTTTCTGTTTTTCTGACACAGGAATTTCCTAGATGTCACCAAAAAATCACAGCCAGGAGTCACTTTTCTCTGTGACCCTCAGATGCTGCATGGACTGAGGGGCCTAGGGTCTTCAGGTGCTGGAGCCCACACCTGGACTACAGCTCATTCCTGTGCAGAAGCTTCCGGTGGCCACGGAGACCAGCTGGCCCGGAATGGATGTGAGACACGGTTCTTACTAAATGAACTCCTATTTAATAAATTCCTCCAAGCATAATAGAGAGTGCGACATACACACCTCTCACTTCTCTACTGCAAATTTTTACTTTAGCATAATAGTAATCAGCTGTGCATCTCCATACCTTTCCCTGAGGGATACAGGAAACAATCTATGTGTTTTCCCACTTGGTATGACAAGAGGCAATGTGTGTACATGTGTGCAAAAGTGTTGAATCAGGATTTACACCCATAATAGGCTCTGTGGAACAATTTTCATGTATGTTTACCTGAGCATAACAGAGGGTATAATACACCCACACCATGCTACGATTTGTTTAAAAATTTTTTTTCTTTTGATTTTTCTGGTAGAAGTAGCCCAATTTAGTACAATAGCACATGAAAAACCAGATTGGCAAGTTTTGGGAGAGGTTAAAAGTGAATCATCAGATTGCTCATGTATGGATAATGAAGATGATTCATTACAGTAGAATACAGGCATTCCTAACAGTGGAGTGGTATGGGTGGATGATGATGATGATGATGACTTTGACACTGGCCATGTGAGCCAAAGCTTCTGTGACAGTGAAATGGAGCAAGAATCAACTGACACAGACACAGGGAATGCAGGCTTCCTTGATTCAGATGATGAGGAAAACAGCAATGTGAGTACATATTTGATTAGTCAAAATGTTGCAAAATGGTCATGCAATTAAATGGAACAATCTAATGTGAGAACTAGGTCTGAAAATATGGTGAGGGTCTTGGCAGGGGTGAAAAGTATTGGACAGGCTGCCAACAATGCCATTCAATGTTGGAAATTATAATGGATGAAATGATACAAGATGCTGTGAGATACACAAAGGCTGAAATGGAAGCGAAATAGCCATATTCAAAAACATATGTATTATGTACCTCACTAGCTGAACTGAAAGCATTCATAGGTCTTCCATATTTATCAGGGATTTCTTACAGTAATCACAGGCATGTAAAAGACTTATGGAAGAGAAGTGGGTTAAAATATGGCATAAAAATTTATGCCCTTGTAGACACGAGGACTTATGCTTTCAATTTAGACATGTATCCTGGAACTCAGCTGTTATGGTTTGTGTCTAGGTGGACCCCCAAGCCTCATGCAGTCTTGGAAGTGGCTGAGTCTAGCATTTGTGATTGGTTCATGGTTTAGCGCTGGGATTGGCGGTGTGAGTTCTGCCCAGGGGTGGAACCAGCATACAATGTAGGGTGGGGAAGGAGGCGTGTTTTGCTCTTTTGTGTGGTTTGCTCTTGCCGCTTGCAGCTGCCATGAATGGCTGCCCCTCAGCCATGCCACCCTGCCTTGGAACCAGCTAAGTATGGACTGAAACCCCCAAAACTGTAAGAAATAAATCTCTCCTTCCTTCACTTTAGGCATCAGGTATATTGTCTCAGCAATGAGAGAAAAGTAACCAAGACATCAGCCATCAGATCCTTATTCATATAGTAATAAACAGAATGATGCTGTGAACTGACTTGTTGCTCCCATCTCCCAAACTAATTGGAATGTGACATTTGACAACTGGTTTACCAGATTCCAGTTGCTGTTACATTTGCTAACAGAGCACAAGATGACCAGCTCAGGAACTGTACACAGGAACAAAGTAGAAATTCCAAATGAAATGTTGCAATTTGAAAACAGAGAATTGTATAGTATTATCTTTGGATTTCACAAAGATTTACATTGGCATTGTATATGGCAAAGAAAACCAAACTGGTACTACTGATGTCAACATTTCACCATGATGGAAATATTGATAGGGAAACTTGGACAAAATGGAAGCCTGAGTTGGAAACTTTTTACAACAAAACCAAAGGCAGAGTAGATGTCGATGAGTTATGCAGCAACTGCGATGTCACTGAAAACACACAGCACTGTTCAGTGGTTGTGTGTTACTCGGTTCTATACATGTGTGGCTACATAGTTTGATAGTTTACAGAGAAAATGACAAGTGCAAAATGCCACAAAGAAATTTTCTTAGAGGTTTCAGACTGGAACTCACAAGAGATAATTTGCAGCAGAGAAAAAATTACACAAAATTTGTGGAGTACACTGGTGAGCTGACAGGTGAGCAGGCAGGTTCAGCATCCCAAAGACCTACTGTGAAAACAGGAAACCCAAAAATATGTCAACTGTGCCCTACCAGAAAGGACAGAAAAACAAAACATATGTACAATCACTGAGTGATACTTGTGTATGGAAAATGTACTTTTCATGTGTGAAACCTGCCTTGGATGTAGCAATTGAAGCAAAGATTATTATTGTTGTAGAAGTCTATTGGTAATTTCATTGTAGTTCACATCAGTTTTTATTTCTGATGTTATCTTTAGGTTTTGTAAATAAGTAAACAGCTGATGTGAAAATGTTGATTTCTATTCTAAGCACTCATTACACATTTGATATATTATTTTATTGATATCTTATTTCCCTGCCAAATGGACACTACATGACACAGTAGGAAGCTCCTGGCAAAACAGGAAGAGGAGAGGTGACAAGACTGTCATGTAGGAAAGGGAAGCTAAGCACACATGCTGTCAGTGTAGCGAGACGTGTGCGTGGAACATGCAGTTGTCATGTGTGAAGACCGCCCTGGGTGTGACTGTTGAAGCCAAGCTTATTTCTGTGGTTAACTTGTTTGTGCTTGCATTGCAGATCGCCTAGGCTTTTCTTTCTGATGTTACCTCTTATGTTTTGTAAGCAAGAACACAGCTGATTGGAAAATGTTGATGTCTATTCAATGCACTCACTGCACGTTTGAATTTCACTTACATTTTATTTTCTTATTGTGAAGGTATGATAATTGAGGTAAAGTTTTTTTGTAGATTGCTATTGGTATTTTCATTGTAGTTCATATAGGAATTTAATTCTGCTGTTCTTTTTTAGACTTTGCACACCAAAAACGAGTCCATTTTATTCCTTTTTTATAAACACACAGTAAACATTAAATATGCAATACTTTACTTTTGTGATTTTTTCCTGTTAAGCACTCATTGTCTAATATAATAAAATTCATAAAATTAAAATTAATGATTCAATAGAAATATTCTGAAGAATAAACATGAGTGTGATACTCTGATGGCTGTGCCACGAAGTGACAGAAAGCGTGTTAGGCTCCGAGGGTTTTAAGAGATGTTAAATGCAAAAAACCCTCACATGTGACCAACGATTCGTGCAGACTCCTTCAGCTGAAACACGGGCTGCTGACTCAGTGCCACATTTCTCAGGTGCTGTGGAGCAGCCTCCATGTCCGTCACAGGGTGGCCCAGGTCAGGGGCAGCCCAGTGCCCCTCTCTGTCCTCCTCCCAGGGGTCCAGGAGGGGAAGGGACAGCAGGTTCTGATGGCTTCTCCCGGAGGCCTCTGCTCAGCTTCTGCTCGAGTCAGGAAGCTTGGAGGTGGAGACCACTCGCTTGACACTGGCCAACGGCCTGGAGGTTCTCTCTCTCCTGTGGACTTTCGCAGCCTGGGTGGACCATGGTGTTTAGCTCATGGCATTGCAGCCTGCTCTGCAGCCGGGACCTGTCCCCACTCTGTCAGTTGAGGTGTGCTTGTGTCTGACTCAGCTTCAACAGTCACAGAGGAGTGAGCCCTGGTCCTACGCAGCTCTGGTGCGAAAACCTTACTCTCCCCGACTCCTCTCAGGTCCCACCCAGCACAAACCCTCCCTTCTCTCCCCGGCAGCTTCATACTGGCAGCTTCTCTGCTGCCACGTGAACTTTGCCAGGCCGTGGCATGGGTTAAAAGTGTCTCTGTACGGCCTGGTCCTGTGGAGGAGGCTGTAGGGAAGTCGTGTTTTCCGTGGGTCTTCAGCAGCTCTCCAGTCTCATCTCACTGTGACGCCCTCCCTCTGTGACAGCTGAGGCCAGGGAAGGCTGGTGTGGAGCCCGGCTTCCAAGTCTGGAACTGAGAGGGACAAACTGGAACAGAACACACAGCAGGCTTTCAAAAGAGTCTCAGCAAGGAGCCAATCCTGAGAGGGGCCTCCGAGGGTCCAGAGTGCCCGTCACACTCCAGCGAGAGAACGTCGCTTGCAGGATTCAGTGGGGCTGCCGAGGGCCATTCCCTTGCACACTGAGTGGTCCTCCTCGAGGCATCCACAGCCGTTGGAAGTGGCTTGTTAAATGCGGCTCCCTAAGCTCACAGCTGGGAACTGTTAAGGTTAAATTATTAACAAGAAGCTATATTTATGGAATGGATGAGGCTGTAAAAGCAGGTTTTCTGGAGTGTTTAATTAAAATGGCCCATTTAATTTTTTCCTTTCTTGCTTTGTTCCTTAGATCATCATCTTAAATTAAAAGTCTTGGGTCTATGGTTTTATTTTATTAGCTTTGCATTTGTTTGAATCCAAATCACTCATTTGATTTGCAGGAATGATTATGATGCTGTCACAGCTCTATAATGCTTCGGCTATTTTAGAAGATTTCCCCTCCAATTTAGCGTTATGTATCTGACAATCCTTTCTTACATGTTTTATAGCGGTGTCGTAAGGTAGTTTTGGGGGCACTTCATTGGCTGCTGTTAAATACCTAACTCATTTTCCAGGGTTGGACAGGAAGTCACAGTTGGGAGACTCTCACTGCCTGTCCCAGTGGAGGTCACATGGATGGGTTTGGAGGTCAGCACAGGCGACATGGTGTACTGTCGGTGTGCACAGGAGCCAGGTGCACCAGGAGCAGGGACACAGCCCTCAGGAGTGAAGAGGCGGGCTGGAGAATGGGCGGAATCTTTGGCAAGAGGGATGAATGTTCAGGACAGACAAACAACTTGAAGCCTTACACAGAAAAGGCAATCTAGTTTAAAAAATGACTAAATGACCTGAAGAGACACTTCTCCAAAAAAGACATATGAACAATTAATAAATATACAAAAAATGCTCCATATATCTAGCCAGCAGGGAAATGCAAATTAAAGCAGATTTGATCTTGCCCCTGATACCATGAAAAAAAGATGCTGGTGAAGATGTGGAAACAAAGAAACTCCTATGTGCTGTTAGTGGGCATACGTAACCTAGACAGCTGCTATGGAAATTTTTATGGAAATTTTACAAAAAACTAACAGTAGAGCTACTGCATGCAGCCCACCATGCTGCTCCTGGATGTGCAGACAAAGGAAGCGAAGTCAGCACGTGGGAGACACTGGTATGCCCATGTCCTTTCAGTGTGGATTTAGGTATTAGGTAGAACAGCACATACATTAGACATCTTCCAAGAGTCTGAGCATAGTCAACTTCTCTTGCTCTGGACTTCGTAAAGATTTGCTCCTAGCAAGGTTCAGTGGCTCGTGATTCGCCGGTGCTGTTTTATTTTTTATCTTCTTCCCCCCCATCCACCTTGCACATTATTCTGGCCCCCGCTCTTTCCCACGTGCTTCAGGTTAAAGGGATTGCACTGGCTCAGGAGAAATAGGAAGAGTACAGGCAGCCGCAGAGCAGGTCTCAGAAACCATCTTGATTTCAGTTCATGGACAAATTCTTCCCTTCAGAAGGGTGCTCTTTCTCCACCCACCCTTGGCTGCAGTCTCCTGTGGACAGAAGCTGCTGATCTCATACGAACATCTGCAGGGGAAATGGTTCCCCCATGGCAAAGCCCCCTGCTCCAATACGTGTGTAGTAAACACTTTCTTAAGGAGCACCTTCTCTTTGCCATTTTCTCTTCCACCATCTATTTCCATTTATTAAGTTCTGCAGAGCTCTGTGCAGTTAATAGAGATGTGAAAATGAGCAGGATAGATGTCCCGGCTTCAATTGACTTGAGCCTGGGTGGACATGGACAAGAAATCAGTCCAGGCCCTGAGAGGACGCGAGAGCCACTGCAGGTACTCGACTGATGCTCAGCACTGGTGCTGCCCTCCATGCTTTGCTTTGCTGCTGCGACATCCTCAGCCAGGGGCTGGAGAGAAGAGTGCTCTGTCCCTGTCTGCAGCATGCATTCAATCTCCTTATGCTCTGGGCTCTGACCTCTAACTGTTCCTTATTTACCTCCTTAGATGACTTTTCAGTGCACAGGTGCACCTGGGATTTTCTGAGCTCTTGTTTCAGCTATTCTTTGTGAGGTTATTTTTACTTCCTTGCATTTTGTTCCAAGTATGAAGTTAATGGCCTTAAACAGGACTATAGAACCTCTTCCCTAACTAATACCAGACCAATGAAACAAACAAAAAACTAGTGAAAACAAGTGATTGTACCTCAGACTCCATCTAGAAGCTGACCTACAAGTGATTACATTTTCCAAGGGTGGAGTACTTACCTTGGGTACATTTGAACAAAGGGGAAAAAACCAATGTTTTCTACTTGCATGGTCTCTTAGCTTGAAATTCTAGTTAGCTAAGAAATTCTGCTTCTTGATATACTCCTTTAAAGGAAAATAAATGAGTGGGATCAAGATTAGGCCCCAGCTTCCATGGTCACAATGATCAAACACAGCCCTGAGTTGATGCAGAGAACAGGGAAATATTGTTCACTGGATAAAACTCACATTATTTTGAGCCAGATCAGAACATAAGAAATCAAACAAGTTGTTCTAGTAGAAAGAAAGCAAGAAGTAGCATCAGGAAGAGCCTAGCACCATTGCCAGCTTGTTCCAGGGCGGGCTCAGTGGCCAGACACCTTACTGATGTTAAACATGCCAGTGCATTTCGTTCCTGAAGTCGGGAGCTGCAGCACCACCTGTTGTGCACTCACTGATGGCGAGGGATGTGAGCCTTCATTATTATTTAAAAATAAACAATTCTGTTTGGAAGCTCATGTCTATAACTCCAGCACTCTGTGAGTCTAAGGCTGGAGGACTCCAATTTCAAGACCAGCCTGGCCAATTCCATGCTTTGGTGAGATACTGTCTCAAAATAAGAAGTGAAAAGGGGCTGGGGGTGCCACTCAGTGTGAAGGCCCTGGGTTTGATCTGTAACAGTGGGAGGAGAAAGGAGTAGAAGAGTTTTGTTGGCATCCTCAGTGTTCCTTCTCTTGTTCATGACTTCATTTCATTCTTGCTCATGAGTATAATTTTGCTGGTTAAAAATGTTTACATTGAGCCAGGGATTTAACTCAGTGGCATGGCAAGCCTACATGGCAAGTGTGAGGTTGTGAGTTCAATCCCTGGTGCTGGAAAAAAATAATTTCCATTGAGCCTTGGTGACCCCTCCCCTCACTGGGAGGATCTCGGTGGACTGGTGAGAGTGCAGGTGAGGCCTCCCCATACCTGGAGGTGCTCAACAGATTGGCTAAAGCATGGGTGAGACTGCCCTCCCCCATCCAGAGGACTTCAGCAGACTGGCAGGAGCCTCAGTGACCACCCTCAGAGGACCTTGGTGGGCTGGCAATAGAGTGAGTGAGGCCTTCCCCACCCAGAGAAACCTGGGTGGACCTCTAAGACCCCTAGTTACACAGTAGGGTCCTGGCTGGGGCACACACCATGGACAGGTGAGTCTGGAGGCCTGGAAAAGTCTGAAACAGCAGTAACAATATGAGCTAAGTGTTGGTTCACATCAAACTCCTAGACTAGTCAGTCTAGGAAAAATCCAGGACTCACCCAACTAGCCCCACAGCAGGAATTTGGGTGACTACTCCCTCCCCTACACTGTGAGACCCTGCAACTGGGTGAACATTAGTCACACTGTAAGACACTAAGATACACATGACAGGACAGGCAAGATTAGAGAGATTGAAAACACTGAAATATGAACCAAGAGGTGAAAATGACAAGATGAAAAAATAAAACACAATCTCAGACCTCCAGCCCATCTGGAACAAGTACAGGAGACATTGGAAGACATTGGAAGACACACACCTGAAATTTCTGAAAAGATAGCAAGTGAAGTAAAGAAACAAAGCCATGAGGCTTTAGAGGAAGTTAGATCATAAATAATCTCTTAGATTAAAAAAAAAGAAATGAGAACCATAATGAAGAAATTACTCAACATAGCTAGAGAAGACATAGACAAAAAAAATAGAAGAGCATAGGAAAATGATAGAAACTCTGAATGAACAATACAGGAAAGAAACAGAGTGCACGAAACAGATTCAAAGAGATAGCTAGGATATTACAAATGCCATTGAAAGCTGGCAAAACTGCTTGAATGAAACTGAAGATAGACCTTCAGACCTTAAAGACAGGATCATGGCTAGTGATCATGAAAGGAAAGAGCTCTCAAGAATAACAAGGGACCATGAAATAATAATTCAACAGCTCCAAGACAATACTGAGAAAAACAATATAAGTTTGATAGGTGTCAATGAAAAAAAGCAGGGATCAATACAAATGATTTAAAAAGGACATAAAAATACACCATTTCAACAGAGTCAAAGACAAAAATCACATGATCATCTCAATAGATGCAGAAAAAGCTTTTGGTAAAGTCCAACACTCATGCATGATAAAAACCCTAGAGAAAATCAGAACAGTCTCTACCTCAATCTGATAAAAGCCATCTATGACAAACCAACAGCCAGCATCATACTAAATGGACAAAGACTGAAAGCTTTTACTCTTAAGATCAGGAACAAGACAAAGATGTCCACTATCACCACTCCTATTCAATATAGTTCTGGAAATGTTAGCCAGAGCAATCAGAGAAGACCTAGAAATAAAAGGAATAAGGATAAGAAAGGAAAAAGTTAAATTATCATTATTTGCAGATATCATGAAACTCTACATAGAAGACCCAAAAAGCTCCACCAAAAGACTACTAGAGTTAACAAGCAAATTCAGAAGCATAGCTAGACACAAAGTCACCACCAAAAAATCAATAGCATTCCTGTACACAAACAACAAACTCACTGAGAGAGAAGTTAGGGAAACACATTTTGCAGTAACATTAAAAAAAAAAAAGAAGAAAAAGACATACTTAGGAATCAATCTAACAAAGGATGTAAAAAGATCTATATAGTGACAATTACAGTACTTTGTAAAAGGAGATTGGAGAGGATATCAGAAAGTGGAAAGATATTCCTTACTTTTGGATAGGAAGACCCAAGATTGTGAAAATGACCATCCTCCCAAAACTTCTATACAGATTTAATGCAATCCTGATCAAAATATCATTAGCATACCTCACAGATATAGAGAAAGCATTCCTAAAATTCATTTGAAAACAGAAGAGACTTAAAACAGCAAAGGCAATCCTGGGAAACAAAGGCAAAGCAGGAGGCATCACAATCCCTGACTTGAAATTATACTACAAAGCCACTGTGACAAAATCAGCATAGTACTGGCAAAAAAACAGACCTGAAGATCAGTGGATCAGAGCAGAAGATGCAGACACAACTACAAAGACACTCAGCCACCTTATCTTTGACAAAGGGGCCAAACATGTTCACTGGAAGAAAGATAGCCTCTTTAATAAATGTTGTTGGAAAAACTGGCTTTCCACATGTCGGAGACTAAAACTAGACCCATGCCTATCACCATGCACTAAACTAAAGCCAAAATGGATCAAAGATCTAAATATTAAAACAGAAACACTAAATCTACTAGAAGACAAGGTAGGTAGAGATCTTGAAGACATAGGGGTAGGCGAAGAGTTCATGAACAAAATGCAAACTGCACAGGAAGTACTTCAAAGAATCAACAACTGGGATCTCATCCTATTAAAAAACTTCTGCACCTCAAAAGAAATCACCAACAGAGTGAAATGACAACACATAGAATGGGAAAAGAATTTTAGCCAACTGTCCCTGAGACTTCTATTTAGAACATATAAAGAATTGAAAAAAGTCAGGCCCCCCCAATTCAAAAACTCAATCCAAAAATGGGCATCTGAGATGAATACACACTTGTCCAATGAAGAAATACAAATGGCAAATAAATATATGAAAAAATATTCAACATCATTAGTCATTAGAGAAATGCAAACTAAAAATGACACTGAGATTCTATCTCACTCAAGAAAGAATGGCTATCATCAATAAATCAATCAATAACAAATGCTGGAAGGGCTGTGAAGAAAAAGGAACCCTTCTCCACTGGTGGTAGGAGTATAGGCTGGTACAACCACCATGGAAATCAGTGTGGAAATTTCTCAGAAAACTGGGTTTGAAGGTCTTAATCCAGCTATTCCCCTTCTGGGTATCTTCCCAGAAGAACTGAAAACATCATACCACAGTGATATATGTGCACCCATGTTTATAGAAGCACAATTTTAATAGTTAAATCTGGAAACAACCCATCAACCGAGGAATGGATAAAAAGGTGGTATTTTTACACCATGGAGTACTACTCAGCTATAAAGAAGGATAAACACGAGGCTTTTATAGGTAAATGAATGCAGCTTGAGACCATACTCATAAATGAAATAAATCAGACTCCCTAGTGTAAAAAACTGAAAGAGTAAATCAGACCCAAAATGTACAATGGATACTGTGAAAGTGAAAGGGGAAGAAACTGCTCAAAAAGAAAGAACAACTGGGATGAGGGAAGAGAGAAAAGAAAGAAGGAAAAAACATATATGAATGATAGATAATTAGACTACTAATTTATTAGTTCATCAAAAAGAATGGTTTGTGCTTTCATTGTTTGACCAGTTTTTCATGCCTGTATCTTGTAATCTGAGCAACCACATTGAAGATAACAATTCACAATATATTAACCATTGTTAATCTCCTCTTACGTTGTTTTGAAATTCTGTATCATGGTTTTTGTTCTTTTTCATTTTAAAATAAACAGAATGCTGACACTGACAGTTATTTTGTCTCCGTGCCTTGAGGGTTTTGCCCCACTGTGTGCAGGTGCACTACTGATCTCGGAGGTCTGTTGCCGTCCTTTCCGGCGTTCTCTTCAGGCGATTCACCCTGTCTTTCTCGCTGCTTTGTGGGTCTCCTCTCTGGCTTTGTTGGCAGCCTTATTAAATACGCTTAGCCGTGGATCTGCTTCTGTGTTTCCTGCTTTGAGATCTCTTTCGCTTCCCATATCTGTAGATGTTTGTTACCTATCAGCTGTAATAGCTATGAGGTTATGATATTTTATAATATTGTCTTCATCGTGTTTATTCTTTCTGGGGGTGTTAGTGAGAGGCCCGGCACCCTTTTTCACTTAGGGTTTATGTCTCTTTCCTCTTGTTTTTATTGTTCATTGTTCTGTGATGCAATGTGGCAAACTTTTGCAACCTTACATTTTCCTAATTCTTCCTTTGTGCCTAGTCTGCTGTTTAATGTTATCTTTCGACTTAAACCCAAGCTCTACTTATCTGTGGATAGATAATACATTCTCATAAAATTGGGAAATGGAGTAACAAAACGGTCCAGGGCAATGTCTCCCCGTCTTAGTCCTCCACCACCTGTGTCCCTTCCAGTATTTTAACATCAGCTTCTTAGCTACTTTCCAGTGGCCTCTTCTCAGTCTTTAGGTTGCTTGAATGTTAGAAGCATTTACCATGGAGAGTCACCCCTTCTCATTCCCAGAGACCCCCTCCTGTCTTCTACTCTTCCCTCCCTGAATACTTCTCCTTTCTCCCCTCTGCTGGACTCTCCTTTGGGCTCTGCTACCCATGATGGAGAACTTTAGGTCTCATCTTTGACCTTATTCTCTTTTCCAACCACACTTATTCTCTTTATGATCTAATGCAGGCTTGTGGATCTAATCCAGTGTCATGGTTTCTATCTAGATACCCCCAAAGCCTCATGCAGTCATAGGGTTTTTCCTTCGGAGGTGGCTGAATCTAGAGTGTGTGATAGATTGGTAATGTAATGCTGGGATTCAGGATGGGTGATTGCTGGATCAGTCTACTGCCTGGATTGATACCACCCTAACCCCAGAAGTCTCAAAAAAAGGGGCAGAAAGAGGTTTCCTTTGCCTTTTTGCACTTGTTGCTTTTGCTGTCTTCTACGCACTATGAACTGCTCTCCTCTGCAAAGCCACCCTCCCGTGGAGCCAGCCGAGCATGGACTGAAGCCTCTACAAACTGTGAGCTAAATAAACCTTTCCCCTCTTAACTTTGGGTACCAAGTGTTTTGTCTCAGCAATGAGAGACAAGTGACTAAGACACCCAGGCTTACGGATTTATGTCTGCAGCCTAACTTCCCTCAACTCTAGACTTGTATGTAACACCCACTCGGCATTGCCACTTGGATACCTAATTAACACCTCGAAGTTAACATGCCAATACTAACTCTAGAGAATTGTACCTCTCAGAAAGTTTCTCTTGCACAGCCTTCCCTGTTTTAGGTGAGGACCATTCCATCCTTCCTGATGCTCTGGCTACAAAACCCCGATACTGATGAAATCCTGGAACTCTATGGCCTTTACTGTTCACGTCTATTTGGCTGAAAGTGATGCCATTCAAAACATTTTTTAAAAATTTCTCAAATTACCAATGATTTTGAGCCCATAACACTTTTGGCTATTTAGTCTGTGTATTCCCTAATCATCTTTAGTCTATTTTTTTCCAACTAGATTGTTATTATTTTTGCTCATTCATATTTTTTTCCATGTAGAAAGTTCAGTGCCTGACCCCAGGATGAATTATTGGAAATCTAAAATATAGGGTTGTAAACTCTAATATGAGGAACTATATAATAATTAGTTGGGGACCAGGATTGGATTCTAATGGCTTTCACTTGCATTGCATCTTCAATGTTTTACAGATTACTGAAACTTTCAATGACATGAACCAAGAGAGGTCCCACTTTCCCACTTCTGGCAAGTTGAGTTCTCTGCACATTTCTTGCTATGTGAATAACACGCCCTGCTTTCAAACTTTCTGTAGACCGGGGCTGTAGCTTTCCCTTTCTGCTGTGTGTCAGTCAATTTTCCATCAGTACAACAAATACCTGAGACACACTGATTTATAAAGAGGAGACTTTAAGAGGACTCACAGTTTTGCGGTTTCAGCCCACAGTTCTCTGGCTCCATCACTTTGGGCCTGTGGTGAGGTAGTGCACCAGGGCAGAACCAAGGCTGGCACAACAGAAAGAAAGAAGAAGGAGTTGGGTCACCCCTTTTCCAGCCACGCCCCCAGTGACCTCACTTCCTCCCACCAGGCCCCGCCTCTTAAAGGTCCCACCACCTTCCAATAACACCATAGCCCGTCGGGGGACAATCTGTATCCAAACTTTTGTAGCAGCCTGTTTCCCTCTTCTGTTCTAATTTCTAAGCGGTTGTAAATTCAAGTTATAATAATCATAGGGATTATAATTAAATGAACTTCATCTCAATTCTGCTTCATTGCATTTGAAATGACATATTTTAGAGTAACATTTTAATGAGGAAAACATCTACTTCATCTCCGTGTTCATAGCGATACTGAGGGGCTTGGAAATTTCCCCTGTGAGGCAGACTCTTAGGAATACCCTGCTGGCAGGGAGTCCCGACTGCCATGTATGCATTATTAGGCAGCTGAAGGAGAAACTGGAAGCCAGCCTTATGTCACCTCATCATTATTAATTATTAGGTTTAATATTTGCAGTCTGTCCTGTGGAGGCCGAACAGCATGCCCCTTGGTTGCTCTGGGGGCTGGAGTCAGTTACAAGCTTGACCTGCTTTGTGACATTGGGGAGGGCGGAGGGCGGTGCCCCACGGGCTGTGTGCGATGAGGAGAGCAAAGCAGAGGCCTGGCTGCTGCCTCTGCCTCCCAGAGCAGGGCTGCCTCTGCCACTTTTATACAAGGAGTCGTGCATGCGATTTTGTGTGATGACATATACATGAAGAGCAAAGTAAAAGGTAAACAGAAGTAAGGAGATCTTTCTCAAAAGGGAAGGGGCAGGTGGAGAGGGGGCAAGGGAGGGGCTGGGGATGGGAAGAGAGAGGGATGGAGATGTGCTCTGTCCGCGCCCCAGCAGCCCCAGGGGTGGAAGCGGTGTGCACCGCGAGTGTGTACTAACAGAGAAGTTTTGTTTGATAGAGGCTTTCCACTGTATTTGTTAATTATTTAGTCACATTTTCCCTAAAATCCAACACACAGTTAACTATAACCACTTTAGTGGGGAAGAAAACCCATTCCAAGCGACTTGATGGATGAAATCTTCCTTCCATCTGTTACCTGGACCTCGCCACTGGCACCTGGTGCTGGAGCTGGCGCAGCGCCACAGGCAGAGAGAATCCCCTTACCCGTGGGGTGCTTTGTGGTATAGGAGATGTGTGGGTGTGCACACGTGTCTGTGCATGGGTGTGAACATGTATGCATGTACAGCAAACCCCGGAAAATTCAGAGGACACATTTAAATGAAAGGAAATGAATAGTGTGTGGTGTAGAGAATTAGGTCGGCCTGGGTGAAAACGGCTCTGGAGATCCCGACCTCCCTTGGACTTGAGCTTCTCCTCTCTCTAAGCCAGTTTGGACCTGCAGGGTGGTGTGAGGTGGTTGGGCCACCCTGAGGAGTCATAGCCAGCGACTGCAGGGCCCACGGGTGAGCGCCACTGCCTCGTCCTTTGCTCCTTTCAGGAGCACTGGCCTCCAATACACCCCTGTCCCCCAAGTGCACATATCAGATCTAGTCTCAGACACTTCCCGTGTGTTCATTTACACACACACAGTACACGCTGAAGTACTTGCTAGACTATTATAAACACCTCACAGGCAAGGGCATTCTGCGTCCTTGACACTGTACGTCATAGCTTCTGATTTGCTCCCTGACGTCTAGAAGACAGGACGCTCTCCATTCCTCTGTGTATCAACACCTGCAAATCCATGTGTCTCCCAGCGTAATGATGCCCAGCAAGGCAGAAAGACGTCAGACCCTGGGCCCTGCACCGTTTCCTTGATTAATTCTAGAAAACATGACATTGCTGTCTATATTAGAGGAGATGAAGAGATGGCATGATGCTTATTAGAGTCCCCCCACCATATGTCTACTAAAAAAATCACTGAAAATGTCTTCAAAGAGGTTGGTCAATGGATTACTGGAATTTTATAATTCTTCAGATTGTGATTTTCACCTGCAAATGATTTCTGGATTTTCTAGTCCAAGTAGTGAGGTTTAAAGCAAAGTTGATGCTGTGTCAACAAAGTATAAAAGACTGAAGTGAAACCAAGAGAAGTTTCCACTAAGAAAATAAAAAGCGTGGGCCTTTTGCCAGTCTAAGAAGGAAAACCCATATTATCTGCTATGTTTAGTTTCAGAGATTTATGTTCTAAGCCTAAGGTAATTCTTGTAGCTAAAGTAGTTAGCAAGCTGCACCCAAGGATGTGTTTAAATAAATCGACCGAAAAGCAAAGTATTTTGTACCTCATACAGGAAGGAGCTTTTCTGTATGGTGACTGCTTTTGCTATTTTTCATGCTCCTGGGAACTAGAGCTGCATTTGGTACCTGGCCTGGAGGCACCCTGCTTGGGTCTCCCTAACACCCACTGCCCAGATGTTTCCAAAACCTCAGAGGTTGGGACCCAAGAAAGCACCGTCAGGGCTCGGTGGGCTCTCAGAGGCCCACGGGATGCATTAGGGTAGCACACAGGGCTGGCCACGTGGCTGGCCAGGGGAGATGTGGGGACGGAAGGCAGAGAAGTGGTTTCTAGGAAACTCCATGTGTAGCCAATTTGAGTCCAGGAAAACATTTACAGGGCACTTTGGACCTTT
>RJWT010018647.1:0-18702 GCA_004365215.1 Cuniculus paca
AAAACAAGACAGAAAAAAAAACTCCATATTTACCATATTGCATACCATTATCCTTTCTATACATGCTCAGACTGTCAACCCCATGCCTGTAAATTCAACTTAACAATACAATCCTTCAGGTGCTTTTTGTACCTCAATTGCTATTAGCTCAGGTTGACCTCCAAACCAGCTGGTGGCTTATGGGGTGAGAGGGTTTGGTGATTTTCAGTCTGCATGCTGGTAGGCTTACAGGAGACACTGACTTCTTTCTCTTCCTGGGTCCCACATAGTCTGCACAGCTTATCAGAAAGGCTGGCTAGTTGGATCCTTGATCAGCTCCTCCCGGTCCCAGCATGGCTGACTCTTGGGAGTTTCTGGCTTTTCTTTGTCTTCTTGGGTTCTGCACGATCTGCACGGCTTACCAGGAAGGCTGGCTAGTTGGATCCTTGATTGGTAAATTCTTTTAATGTAATATTTTTTAAAATTTAAACATTCCCCATAAATTTTGATCGTACCTCATATACAGTTTGAAGGAGGGAGACAATAAGTAGATAAATCTGAGTAATATCAGGATGTGAGAATTACGGAAAGGAGATAAAGACCCTGCGTGGAATGGGTGGAGCAGGGTACAGGAGCTAGGAGGAGTGGGGTGTAGAGAATTAGGCAAAGGCTGTGCTCATACCATCCCAGTGTTCAATGACATCATTTTGATAGCTTGAGGTAAGACATGATTAAATATTTGTACCACAGAAATTGACAGGTATTTTTTTTAAAAAAGCATACTATTGCATGATTAGTCCAGAAAGCTTTTGTGTAGAAGAACTACTACATCTGCTATGACATGACAATGAACAGCCTATCATTCACGTGACAAAATTGTAGAAGAAACATTCCAACAAGTGCAAAGGCACTGTGTCCACATCCCCTGCTCCTCCATCCTCTCTGATGTCTGGAGTAGAGGCTTTGTCTTCTCCTATTTTCATTTGATGATATTTTCATTCTGTGTTATGTTTTATTCCATAACCAGAAACAGGCCACTGGTATTTTATTCCCATGCCAGCATGGCAAGAATCCACCTTGATCCTTATATTTGTGTTTCCAGGCTGCTTTTTTCTTCTCTGGGTTTGTGTTTTTCTTTTTCTATAGTGAAATTTTACCTTATTCCCAGGAATGTTTCTTTATTTACACGTCTATGAGAGTTTCAGTCAGTAACTACAGTTTCTTGAATAAGCCTTATATGCCATGGTGTTATTTTATAGTTAAAGGATATAATAAAAATGGAAACAAGAGCAGGGGTTTGAGGAGCAGCTAAAGGTGGAGGAATTTAGAAGGGAACACGATATTAAATGACCTTTTCCAGAAGTGTTCTTTTGAGCATCAGACTGTCTTCAAAAAAGCTACCAAGTTAAGCTGAATGAATGGCCTCAGTGGACTAATAGCTGGAATGACCATTCAGCCAGAGTTTATTGATAATGATGCTTTCTGTGGTGACATCTGAGTTGAACCCCAACTCAATTCTAACATGCACTGTATGAGCAAAGAGAAAAAAATCTGAAGTTCAGGACCTTAGGTGATTTGTATCTCAAGCGCTTCTATTGTCAATTTGCTTTTGCATGACCCAGTTATCACTTTCAAAATTCTGACACATCTCTTGTCCTCTCACTAGGCAAATAAGATATTCCAGGAGAAACTAGATATGTGCTGTCCCCCCTCCCTCCTCTCCCCTCCCCTTCCCTCCTCTACTCATCTCTCCTCTTCTTTTCTTCCTCTTCTTGTTTTCCCACCCTCCTCACAAAGGGTAACAGAGATAGCCTAAATCTTGCAGAACAGCTGAGGATAACTGTGACATTCACAGGGCTGCAAGGTATTCCTGAATAGTGGCATAGACTCCAACAGAGGAAGGAGAAGCATACAGTAAAAGGCACAGTTCACAGAGCTCCAAGTGACCTGTACACATGGATAACATGTAGCTCACTGGAAGGCACTGCTGAGCCTTACCAGAATGAATTGCTAGCTACGGTTTCTTACATACCCACATGGAGTGTGCACACTTGTCCTCATATTTTGGCAACCACAGCCCAATCTTGTTGAGTTCATGAGCCAAAGAGGCTGGTCCTGTCTACAAGATTTGTGGTAAACAGCCGTGTCCAACCTCTGTTGCACCTAGGCTGTGAGTCCTCTTACAAAGCTCAGTTCTCTCAGAAGCCATAGGGAATCCAGGCTGAGCATCAAGCTTTGGAAAAGAGAATAGAAGAGGATTCAGACACTATTAACTGAGCTTACAATCTGCTCCAACTGATAGGGAAATTAACAAATAGTGTACCTTAACAGGAAATATTTTAAGAGACAGCTAAAAGAAGTAAGAATGGTAGCTGAAGAGACACAGATATCTACAGTCATTGCAGGATCAGTTAATCATTGATGACTGTCTTCTTGGCATTGTATTACATGCTTCCATGCAGTTTTATCCTCCCATCAATTCTATATTTTATGTACTCTTATGTAAAATTTCATTTGTTATTTAGCAGCCTGAGCACAGGGAGGTTAGCTAATGTAGTCCAGGTTGCACAGCATGTGCTAGAGAAAAGATTTGAGTGACAAAAGTCAGATTTTTATCATGTAGTTGGAATAACACACAGTTTCCCCAGAAGAAATATAAGTATGTTCACTGTGTTGCAGTTACATAGCTGAGAAGCTAACTTTGAGCTTCAACAAATTCTAGTAAATTGATACAGGTGCTTTAAACCAAGCACTTAACATCTCTAACTTAGTGTGACCCAATATAGGATGATTCTTATGGGTGCTGAGTGTTCTAATTTTGTTTACCTTTCTTGTCCAAAATCAAATGCCTGACACCAGACCTGTAATTTTGGCCACATTATCTCCATGTTTTAGCCAGGCAAGCTTATTAGTTCAGACAATTAAGAAAATAGAAGTTGAAAATAGTTGGTTATTAGGGCGAAAGGAGTAACATAAATCTAAGGTGTTGGAACAATTAGGATTTGCAGTAATAAAAGTCAAGTCGAACACTAAGAAAATGAATACTATGTTTATTATTTAGCATTTACATATCATCATGTATTTATAAAGTGCCAGATAATTGTTTCTGGCCATTTCTTTTGGTGTTGCTCTGATGAGAGACATTTGCTATTCTTGTGGGCAGTGTAAGGGAGGGTAGTGAGAGCCTATTAAATCACAATTCCAATAATCCTTCTATCCTCTTAGTCTCAATTCTGATAGAAGTAGAGAAAGAAAACGGCAGAAATCTTGCTAAAACATAAGTCATTTCATCTCCTTCCTTTGCTAAAAGCCTTCGAGGGACTCTCTTATTTCTGTTGGGGTAAAAGCCAAAATCCTATAAATGCAATTTGAGATCCTAGATTGGATTCTGGAACTGAGACAAAGACATTAGTGGGAAAGCTGAGGACATTTCAATAAAAATCTGTAGTTTAGTTTATGGTGATAGACTAATGTTAACTTCTTAGTTTTGATAAAATGCACATGGCTAGGTAAGATGTTGGCATTGAAAGAAGCCAAAGTACAGTGTGTCAGAACTCCCTGTACTGTCTTTGCAACTCTTCTGTACATTTAAAGCTATTTCATAAATACAAAAAGGTTTTAGAAAGCCAGTTTCTCCAGCAGGCTACGGAGATCTGTATGACCTGTTCCTCTTTCCTCTGTCTGTATCTCTGCCATTATCCCCTGTTCTATTCCCCTGGAATATGCTCTGTACCAACCACCTTCATCATTTTCCCACTCCAGGACCTTTACATGGCTGTCTTTGTGACTGGATGATTACCATTTGAGCTGTGCCCATGGTTCACCCTTCTTTGTCACAATTGACACCTTCTCAAAAGCCATCCATGGCAAATTTCACACCCAGCCCAGCACCCCCTGGATCCTTTCCCTCTTTCAAGTATCTAGTCTGGTGGTATTCACACTTCTTTCTAACAGATGCAGCCAGTCCCTCATGTATTATGCTGTGGCTTATCATTTTCCTCCCTCACTAAAACCTAAGTTCCTTTAAGGAGGAATTTTTCCTTACTTTTTCCACTATGTGCTTCCAGCACTTAAACTGTACCCAGTACATACTTAGTGCTTGGTGGATATTTTTGAACCTAAATAATAACTTCTAAACTGAGAAGAGATTGCCAATTGCTGATTGCTTAATTACTGGAGCATTCTGTGAAACACTTTAGGTGATCCAGATTTTGTGAAGTCTTCAAAATAATGTAAAATTTAAGTACTGTTACCACTATTGACGAAGCTCAGAGAAATCTCAAGTTTTGCCCAAGATTACATAGTTTATTGGTCAGATCTGAGAGCTAGGGATCTCCCAAGGCTATGTCTCATTGTCCTGCTTTTATACCACTTGACCTGTCAGACTGAGGTGTTCCTCTCCTTTCATTAAAACTATGATATGTGAAAAACAACTTGAGTTAGAAGAGCAAAATTCATCAAAATATTTGTCCATATAACTCTAAATTCTTTCTTGGGTGACAATACCATCCAAGATAAATATGCAGAGCACATTACTTCCTTCAGTGGTCACAGGCAACTCTGAAATATTGTGAATTTTTCAAAATTAATAGAAAACAAATTTAACCTTGAAGCTTCAATTTATCGGCTACTTTTTGTTTTCAACTTTAACAATCTCTTACTGATGGCAGTTTTAGTCCTAGGAAGGCTTACAGTATTTTGGGAAAGAAGTGGCTTCGAAGGCCACAATCTCAGTGCTAGGACCCATTGTACTGCTTCCTACCTGCAGGGTCCTCTTCTGAGCTTTGTTTTCCTCATTTATGAAATGGGTACTGTTTTAGTACCCAGTCATAAAGTGATTATGAGGACCCATGATACAGTCATCATAAAGTGGGATGCCCTACTGATATTATTGGAGTGTAACTATTTAAATTGAAATGAACAGTGAAGTTGGTGTCTTCTGAAACCTTCTTAATTTCAGATTACTAATGAAGCTTAATGTAAAGTCATACGAATTACTAAGTTAGTTTAGTATCCATCAACTATTTCCATGATTTCATGGGCTTTCTCCCAAATGCCCCTATTAAAAACAATATCAACATTATTATTATGATCATCATTAACACCTATCAATTATCAAATAATTTTTATGTGTGAGACTTGATGCTATATTCTTTTTTGCATTTTTTTATTTTAAAGAGAATAAGACGATACAAAACAAAACAAAACATAACAAAGCAGATCAGAACAGAACAATGCAAGCAATACAGGACTTCAAAACAAGGCAACAGGAAATCAGTGATGGCTACCATAGTGTCTCTTGTTTTCTTCAAAATAGTTGTTCATACCTTCATGCACAATATATTCAAACAAAACAAAATAGTATAAAACCAATCAAAACAAAAGAATGAAAGCATTACAGGTCTTCAAAACCAGAGAATAGGAAATCATCACTGACTATCATAATGTCCCTTGTTTTCTTCAAAATAGTGTCCATACCATCTCACATATTGCAATCAAATAATAGAAAACAGACTAAAACCATTCAACTCAAAGAATAAAAGCATTATTGGACTTCAAAACATGATGATAAGAAATCAGCAATGGCTACCATAATGTCTCGTTTTCTTCAAAGTAGCTGTTCATACCATCACACATAATAAAATCAGTTCTTGTAAAATCTTTAGGAGTAGTTCTAGGCATGTATAAGCCTATACATGTACATCTATCCTTTCTGGGTTAGAGAGAATAGCAAAACAAAACACAAGAAAAACAAGAAACAAAAGAGACAAATAAATGACAATAACAAAGAGCCCAAAACAATAACAATATAGGCTTTCAAAACAATGTGGTAGGAACATAACAAAGGTTGTTATTTTTTATAGTTATCTTCAAAAGAGTTACTCAGATTACCAGATACAGACATGCAATATTGATCTAATCCTATGAATGTTAACTGTTTTATTCCAAGAATTAATAGAATTAGTAGTAAAATCATTTTAGCTATCTTGTGTATATATACAAATTTTTGTCTTTTTTTCTTTTCCCTTTTTTCTTTTCTCCATTTTCCTGAGTTATTTTTTCCCCTTTGAGCAGTTTCTTACCCTTTCACAATATTTATTGAAGATTTTGTGTCTTGTTTACTCTTTCAGTTTCTTATACTAGGGAGACAATATGGTGTTTACACATGTGGGGTTTGATTTATTTCACTTATGATTATGGTCTCAAGTCATGGATGCTATATTCTTAACATCTTCAATTTTTATTGTAAATCTGCAAGTGAGTTTTAAAAACTCACTTCACAGATGAGGGAACTAAGATTTTATGGGTATGAAGTAATTTGCTTAATGTCATACTGAAATCATGGGGCCATGTCTGGACCCCCAGTCTTTCTTGTTTTATATTTGAGACTGTCATCAATATCAGAAACTACCTTTTTGCACAGAGTTTTAAGGAAGCTGGCAAATGACCAAAATATATCTTGTCTGGGACTTGTCTTTTTCTAAGGCCTTGTCCGTGTTTTCTTAAATGACAATCAAGAAACTACTTTTACTAGAATTACTTGGTATGCATGTTACAAATGCACGTTACTGGCTCCAACCAATATTGGCACCAGCAATATGCATTTGTGCTGGAGAATGTTTGGAGAACATTGAATAACCAGCTGCAGGAGATGGTTGTAAAGGGGGTTCAGGAAGTAATTTTGAAACATCTGCCAATATCCATAGCATAAATGAAAGTGTGGCCTATTGCAAGCTACTAATGCCTCATCTTCCAATACAGACTTAGGAAAGATGTGCAGTATTAAACTTTTTAAAGCTTTTCTAATACGCAGTTACAATAAACAGTGAAGTATTTACATAAGAGTGAAATGGAATATGAGAATTTGGAAAAGGACTATTTATGACCTTTTTATATACTTCAGTTGTTGATTTATGTAATGTAATTTGTATCTCAGGTTGTTTAAAATCAGGGTGATGCAGTTCCTGACAGGGTCAGCGTGGGTGCTCACAAATTAAGATAAGCAAGTTCCAACATGTCAATCTGTATGCCAGAGTGACAGAAGTCAGCCCTGAAGAGGCTTTGGCCTTAGAATCTGCATTTCTAAAGAGCTCCCTGATGATCCTGGTGCACATGCAAATTCCTGACACATTCCATGGGCCTTTTTAAGAGGACATCTGAAAGAAGCATATGAAAGTACCACATCATGTAATAAACATCTGAAAGATGCAGATGAAATTCACACTCCCAGAACTTGGTTGTGGCGAGTTATGCGAAATGAGCTTCCACTCTTCCTAAAGGGATTTCTATATTTCTTTCTTTTCTTTCTTTCTTTCTTTCTTTCTTTCTTTCTTTCTTTCTTTCTTTCTTTCTTTTAATTGAGTAAGTATATTCCTTGGTGTATGGTTTGTCATCTCTCTCCCTTACAGAATTAGGAGCCCCCAGAGTTTCAGAGTATGTCTTATTTATCATTTGCCCCTTGCATCTAGAAAATATTCCTTATATAAGCAGAAACTCTGAACTTAAAGATGAAGCTCCAGTAATGAATTGGGATAGTGGAGACCTAGGCTTTTTGTTCCTCTAAGGATAAGCATGAAAAAGTATTATCTACAGGCCTCATCTGACCCACTGTCTGTTTTTGTAAATTTTTGTTGAAAAACAGCCACAGTCATAGTTCATTTGTTTTCATATCACCTATATCCACCTTCCTTTGCAAACAAAACAAGCATAGTCTACAAAGCCAAAACATTTACTCTATTGTCTTTTAAGAAACAATTTGCTACCCCAGTCCAGCTGAAGAACATCCTAGAAAAGAGGTGAAAACATTCATATTTTTAGAGTAGATTTCTTAGCATTTTCATTTTTTAGCATATATGTACTTTGCTACATTCCCAAAGGTGCAAGAGAAATTAGTCTATTTACAAATGAGATTTGGAACTCAAAAATCACCTGAATCCTTTCATTTTGCAGAAATCGTGTACTTCATGTGGCAGGATTTGTTGACTATAAGATTTATATGAATAAACACATCAGTGTTCAAAGAGAATAGTATCTGTATGTCTCAGTGCATGTTAGAAAAACTCTCAATAGCTGTAGAACAAAATCCTTGGAGTACTGGTCTCTGACTGCAGTATTTATCCAAGAAAACAAGCAATTAGTAAGGAAAACTTAGAGATATTCACTGAGATCTTAGTGCATCATCATCTTAAATGTATCTCCCATTTTGTGTAACTGAACTGTATTTTCAGCGATTTTCTTAGACTTGGAAAATTAGTGTAACATATAGAATTGCCGTGTGTTAATTTGAATCTTGCATAATACACTAGGGGAAAAATCTTTGAGCCAGGTGAAATTGAAGGTTTACTATAAAATATCAGGAATTCTTTTTAAATTGATGTTTAACTTGCCCTTGATTTCTGGATGGGACAGAGGATTAATGAAAAGCAAGAGATTTTGGCCAGGAGAGGAGAGAATTGCAAGAGAATCCCTGCAGGGGAAGGTAATGGGGCTACTGCCTGCTAGGAGGGTAGCCCACTGCTCCTTTCAGCTGGAAACTTCTAAAGCTGCAGGACCAGTGGGCTCACCTTTAGGAAGTCCCAGAGTAAACAAAGGGCAGAATTCTTGGGGTAACTTGATTCCAGGGAGGCCGATATTGACATAGCGATATATCTGGGTGTTTATAAATGGAGAGACTTGACTGGCACCCTTCAAAGCCACAGGACAGGCTAAACTGTCATGGAGAATTTATCAGGGTACCTACCAGTTGCTCCCTGTAGCTCTTTGGCTCCTGAAAGATAATAAAGTTGGAGAAAAAGGCCAAAATTCTCAGGCTGTCCAGAGACCACCCCTCCCCAGTGCTGCAAGAGTAGACACCCATCAGCAAGAAGAATTGAAGAGTACTGGTTGCTGTCAACAGCCTTTAAGACAAAAAGCCCTGAGCAGTAATAGCCGATAATGGGATGCTTCACTGCCATCGAGAGTAGCTCTACCCATTCCACCACATCCACATCCATGCAAGGCAACTGTGTGTTGTCAGAGCCCAGCAGAACACAAGAGGGACCCAAGAGATGCAATTCATCACCAGAAAGCATCCAGCTTCATTGGTTGCTCTCAGCCCCTAGCCTCAGTAGAAGCCAGACCTATGAGAAAGAAGAGGAAGAGAAATTGTCGAGTCACCTGGAGAGTACATTAAAGCATGTGACCAGATTGCCATGCCAGCTGTCACCCACATGACCATACTGCCTCCTGTACACTGACCAAGCATTCCAAAAGGCCTTCACCCTTTTGAGTCTCAGTTTCTGCATCGTATAGAAGCATCATAGTAGTGTTTTTCTGTTTGGGTCACTAAGTGATGCTATGAAATTTCCCTAAAGACATTAATGAAGTGTCAGTCATTCAACCGGTATTTACTCAATGGTGACCTGATATGAGGTACTACTCCAGATGCTGACTGTAATAACAATCATGGGTAATAATCCATTCAGATAACTTACAGATATTCACATATTTCAGCTAGGTGCTAATACTATTCCTATTTTCTAGACGAGGCGAACAAGACCCAGAGTGGTAAAGTAAGTTACACAAAGTCACAAAGCTAGGAAGTAGTGTAGCTGGAATTCAAACTCAGATAGTTTGACTCCAAGTCTATAAACAGACCATCATCATCATCACGTCATCATCATCATCATCAACATCACCATCGTCATCACATTTGGCTCTTTGAATTGGAAACTGAAAATCAAACCTTTGGAAGTTCGAACAGTAGAGAAAGAGTACTTTTTATAGTATTGTCACTTAGCTCTCCGATTAACTGACACCAGCCCCCAGCCTTACCTGATACAAAGTAGATGCCCAGTAAATATGTGTTGGGTGTTTGAATAAATGAAGACATGTTTCAAATTGAATGAACCTCATCTCTTTCTAGGATGAATTAAGACATGTGATCAAAAGATAAGGTGAATGTTTAAAGTTTTTTTTTAAAATCACAGTAAAAGACATATTGCCGTTACTGCCCCCCCATATTCCCTCACTTCAGACACATTCATCCCATCATTCTTGCCATTTTCTGAAGAGTTTCTGGAAGTTCTCTTTTGTCAGTGTCCTTAGTTACACTGTGCTAACTGTCTTGATGCTCTGACTCAATTGAAAGTGTTGCTCTTTCACAGTCATTTTGATTTTAGAGAAGAGTCAGCAGCTCATGGTGTCAGATCCAGTAATAAGCTAGATGAGGACACTGAAATGTTTTTGCTAGCCTGAATTTCCACGGAATGATTTGGGGCACCAGCATTCACTGCATTTTAGATCATACCTTGGAAAGATACTCACAAAAGAGGATTCCCAGAACCCAGAACTGCTTTGGAAAATGACAAGAATGATCAAATAAGTGTGTTTCAAAAGAGGAGGGGCAATGTTTTGATGGGGATTAATGGCAATGTGTCTGTTACTGCAGTAATTTTTAAAAATTTAAACACATGCCATATGTTTTACTCTGCCTTTGTATGCTTTCCTATTTCCAGGTGCCATGGTCCCTGCTTGATAGTATTTTTGTACCTAGCTCCAATTTCACAAGTTGAAGCTGACCCCTGGTATGATGGTTTGGGAAGACAGGAACTTTGGGAGGTTTAGATGAGATCACAAGGATGGAACCCCATGATAGGATTAGTATTTTTATGAGAAGACCAGAGTTGCCCTCCTCACTTGTGAGGACACAGCAAGTCAGGAAAGGAGCCCTCATGAGAAACTGAATCGGCAGGTGCCTTGGTATTGGACTTTCAGCCTCCTGAACTGTGAAAAAAAAAAGTGTGCTAGTTGAGTTACCAAGCCTCAGGTATTTTGTTATAGCTGCTAGAGAAGACTGATATGGACACCTTGTAGCCTTTCTTCTTTACTGATGTGATAAATTCCTTTCATGCTCATCTGGTGTTTGCAAAGAATGAAAACTAGCCACAGAATTTGGAGTCAGGCCTTCTCTGTCCTCTAGTACTTCTTCCTGAGGAATTTCATCACTGGAGCAAAGCATTGAATTTACAGTATTTGAGTTCAGTGAAATGCGATGCATTTCTTAAATCTGCATCACCTGGCTGCAGAATCAGCCCCACCAGGCTAGGAATGAGGCATTAACTACATCCAAAGCTGTGTGATTAACTTATTTGTTTGCCTATGGAGCTGAAATGAAAAAAGCAGGAAGCTGGAAGAACTGCACAAGCCCCGTTTTGAAGTAGGATTGTGAGAAAACCTGAGACGTAGGTTTTAATTCGTATTCCCTGGGCTTACCATTATTATTTTTTAATGGAAAATAACTTTGCACAATCTCACTTCATTTTAAATGGAGGATGTGCAATATCGTCTAATGCAGGGCAGGAAGTTGATTTAGTATGCATGATTTTCTCCCACCCCCTCATTCTTTCGTTCTTTGTACACATTCAATATAGTTACAGTTTTGCTTAGAACATATATATTTTCCCCATGAACTTTTCTCGATTGCTTTTTTATCAGGTTTACAAATCAAATCAAATAGGTATATTGCAGAGCTCTGTGATATTATTTTCTGAGCTTAGTACAATGTATTGAATTATGCCAGCCCATGTGCTGCCCCTGTTCCTCTCTGCAGATTGAGAGAGAGAGAGACCATGCACTCTGTAAATTCACTCAGCGCCCAGCATTACTGGCTAAATCAAGACCGCTATTCAGACTGCAAGAAGAGACAGAGCAAGTGTTCGTTACACAAATCAATTTGGTCCAAAGTACATCGCAGTGGGTACTCAACCATTGCTCAAATAATATTGTCAACTTAATCAAATCATGCCTTGAAGACACTTGCAAGCTTCTCTCTCTGAGAAATAGCTTGATTGGTGGAGAAGGGAGAACCAGCTGGCTATTCAAAAGTACACTTTTTATTTATCACTGTGAGGAGTTTTGTGCATAGAAGGGAGGAAGCCTGTAAAAGAGAAAAGATGGGACATGTTCACTGAGCCAACAGCAGGAAAACTGACATGTTAAAGGTGTGTCTTGGATGTTGGGTCCCCTGCTGAGAAGACAGAGACAGGGATGCTAGGGAGAAAGAAAAAGAGGGGCCAGAAGAAGAATCCTGGAAGGGCTCAAGAAAGATTTGGTGAGTGCCTACTATGTACTAGGCAAAGGGAGTAAAAAAATGCATTTGATGGAGAGATTTCCCTTGGGATGCTCATATTTTACTAGAATAGAGAGCTAAAGAGCAGATTTATAGAGGTTCTTTGAAAAAAAAAAACGTACCTGAAGCAGCTTAGCTCTTTCTGCTTCTTGGTTGGTTGGTTGGTTGGTTGGTTGTGCTGTCACCTCATTCACAGAGCTCATCTCTCAGCTTCACCCCAGACACACAACTGTTAGAGCTGCCATGAGCCTTACTCCTCTGTACCAGGCTTCACAAGTGTCCTGCAGGTCAGTTCTTAAACTTTGCAGAGCATCTTTACCTTGACCTTGAGAGATCATGGTGGGGCAAGAAGAGTCCATGATATGGTATCAGACATCCTAAGTTCAATCCTGCAGTCTCCTCTCTGGGGGATGGGAATGTAGATCAGTAGTGGAATGCTTACCTAGTATGTACAAGGCTCTGGGTTCAGTCTTCAGTAATAAAAAAAATTAAAGATGCCCAAATGATTATATTTAATGAACATCTCCCAGCTGAGTAACTTCGAACTGGTCATAAAACCTCTGTGAGCCTCAGTTTTCCCAGTTGTTATAATGCTTCAGTGGAATAAGGCATGGAAACCTCCTCACAAGCTACCCAGCTCCTAGTAGGACCTCAGCACAGTTTTCATTCTGGTATCTCAAATTGTTTGGTTAGTTTTACTCTGCTGATAAGCTACCAGTGGATAATAGCATTGAGCATCACTGATAGTCTTAAATCAGGACAAAATAAAAGCAAAAAAATTCTTCGAAACCTCTTGAAACTGTATGCAAAATTCTGGACTACATACATTTTCCCCCAGGGACTGGATCCACAGCTTCTGTAAGACCTGCAATGTGTTCATGAACACAGAAATAGTTTAAGAAACATTTCTACAGGATAAAGGAATGTACTCCAAATAATAGCAAAAATAATCATAGAAACAGTAATCACACCTGACAGCTACTATGACTGGAGCCACCTGCCTAAGAATCCCAAACAATGTGGGTGGTGGATTTTCTCTTTAGTTCTCATGATATCATCCAGGGAAATTACTATCCCAAGTTTATGTTACCAAAAACACTGCTTGAAACTTAGAACCAATTTAACAATCTTCATAATATCAGAGGACACTGTTGTCATGGGAAAGCCTCACTCATTCTCTTCATTTATCCTTTTCTAGTTTCATACCTTTAAAACCTGTTCCCTACCTTCAGCCCCCCGAACACACTATGGTGTTAAAGCAGTGCTCCCCAATAGAACTTTCTGGAATGATGAAAATATTCTGTACCTGTGCTTGGTAGTAAGGGAGGATGATAGTTTTCTCTTGCTTCAGGAAACAAAGGAGCACAGCGTAGAATCTCCAATAACATGAATGTATCACATGATAATCATGGGTCAGAACTCTAACATAGGTATCAGTAGGGTGAGATGAGAGACAGTAGCTGGCATGATTTTTTCCTTCTAGGGGCTAATGATAGGGTCTGTTCCCTTGCCTCTTCTGTCTCCTCATCCTTTGTCTCACTATCCCCTTCTTCCATCATCAAATCCAGTAATGGCAGACCAAGTCAACTTCACATCTCACTGCTTTAACATTGGTTTCTTCTCTGCTTCATCTGAGAGCTTTCAGGAGGATTATGGTGGTAGTGTTGGGCCCACACAGTTAGTAATTCAGGATCACTTTTTTACTTTATGGTTGGATGATTGGCAACTTCAATTCTGCATCCTTCCTAATCCTTTGTCATATAAAGAAACCTATTCACAGGTTCCAGGGTCTAGGGTAATGACATTGTCAAGGGCTCTCTCATGTTACTTGTTCAGCGCTTGAAATATGACTGATGTGACCAAGATACTGACTTTTTAACTCGAATCAACTTTGCCTTAAATGTAAGCACTGATACTTGATTCAGTTATTAGGAACCTTTGAAGTATCTTTGGAAGAGCTGAAGTATTCTGCTGTCAATTTTTCAAAGCCTAAATATAGATCAAGGTTTTCCAATGAAAAGTCAGCATCCACATTGAGATCATGAGCCGGATGTGTAAAATACACAGAAGATATCAAAGACTTAGTACAAAAAAGAATGTAAAATTTATCTTACATTGGTGATATGATAAAATAATATATTTGATAAATTGGGATAAAACAAATATACTTCTTGGGTGGATTTCTCATTTCTTTTTAATTTTTAAAAGTATGTCTTCTATAAATTCTAAAATTATATATATTGCTTACACTGTGTTTAGTTGGGCAGTACTGCCCTAATTTGCTTAATCAGCATCCATGTGCTACATTTGGTGCAGGCTTATGAATATATGTGCCTTCCACTTCCATCAAATATAACTACTGTACACAGTTCTTGTGTGATGTCTAATTGTCCCCTCCCCTCCTTCAATATTTTCCAGTGTGTGTATAATTTCTCTGTGAATTCTGATTTTGGTTGACAACTTTACAGTGTCCTTCCAAGTTTTGCACCTGCCACATTCTAATCACCCAGACCCAGGGACAGAGCCAGGACTAGGGGACCACAGACAACTTTGTGCTGAAATCTCTTATCCTAGCTTGCAGCCAAGGAAACTGAGGCTCAGAAGAGCCTAAGTACCTGGACCAGTAAGCGATGGAACTGGGTTTTAGCACAGAGATAACTAACCATAAATACCCCTCACACATGCTTCTCTAACAGATTATCTGGTCCTCATCAGAAGATGCCAACCAGGTGCACCCAGGAGTATCTGCCCAGCTCAAAGAGAGAATGCAAGGATGGGAACAAAATCTAAAAGGTGCATATTTCTACAGAACTATGCATATTCTTTCTAACAGTCACCCCTGGATTGGTCGATATCAAAATCCAATTTCACTAGAATTAGCAGTGGGTTGCTCAGAGCTATTCATTGAATTAGGAACGATTATAGCGAAGGGAGCCCTGCAGTTCTTTATTAAGGTCTTTGTGAAAGCACTAAGTGATCTTCAGGAGATTAAAGTGCCGGCAGTGTTTTCTTAACATTTATGACCTGTGCTGATATCTGGGGAGTTTGTTTATTAAGAAAAATTCTGCAGCAAACACCCCACCTTCTAATAGGGCCTTCACACTGGGCCATAGCAGAAGCTGGCATTGTGATCCTAATGGGCTTATGTGGGAAACTCTGCCAAGTGCTGCCTGGAAACTTGGCTCATGGGAATAATGGCCTTCCAATCCACAGAGTGTCCTGTGGGCTTTCCTGTGTGACAGGAAAGGCTACATCTCAGGGTTGTCCACATACATGGACCTGAGAAACTGTGAACAAAAGCTGATGGCTATTAATACTGCTAATAATATCAAGATCATGATAATCTCCCTTCTTTATTCATGGGATATATTGGTTACTTTTCTTCGTTGCTAAGACAAACACCTGACACCCAAAATTAGGGAAGAAAAGGTTTATTTAGCTTACAGTTTCTGGAGATTTCAGTCCATAATCAGCTGGCTCGAAGGCAGGGTAACATGGCCCTGGGGCAACACTTCAAGGCAGCAGCCAGAACAAAAGGGAGCAAATACAAGCCTCTTCTCTACCCTTATATTGTACTCAGGCCACCCCCTCCCTTCAGGGTGGGTGTAACACTCACAAAATGTACTTGCCCTCCTTTGCAAGTGATGAGGATATTACAAACTGAGGATGTTACAAACTAGGGACCCTGGTCACATGCTGAATCACTTAAAGTTCTGACCTCAAATTGACATAGTGAACAACATCCTAGAAGGGTAACTGCTTGTTCTCTACACCCCAGGATGTAGAGCTGCTGAGTTTCTTAGTTAAACTTCTAAACTTCTCAAGTTGACACAATGTATTAACCATAAGATGGGACCTCTCCATTCACAAAGACTTTGACATCATTATTCCCTTCTATAGAGTCCAGGGTTACTGTATATTTATTATTTTATGAATATACAGACTAAGACCTGGAAAGCTGATGACCTTTGCAGAGGCTGATAAAGTCTTCCCAATCTGACTGAGGGACATCCTAGCATCCAAGGATGGAAAGGAAAGTGGAAACCTGAGCCAATGGAGGATGGAGGGAAGACACAAATGTCTCCTTTGTCAGAGACCTCATTATATTGTCCTCTGTTGACAAATGGGTGCCTGGGTCAACTCTTGAAGGGACAGTCTTCCTTTTATTTTAAATTTTTTGGGTTGATCAGAGGCCAATGTTTTTGAGATACTTATGCTGCCAGAGGTGATTAAAAAGAAGAAAACCATTTCTTGGTAACAATCACAGGAGCTAATGTACTATTAGTTTCTATTTTTTAGTGGAGCTTTAGTGGGTTGAATGATAGTCTCCAAAAAGTATGTTCATGTTCTAACCACTATCAATTGTGAATGAGTATGACCTTCCTTGGGGAAAAGAGTCTTTGCAGATAGAATTAAGTTAAAGATCTTGGAGAAGGTATCCTGAATTTAAGGTGGGCTCATGTCCTTATAAGAAGATAGCAGGTAGACTGGAGCCAGACACACAGTGGAGGTCACATGCATATGAATTCAGAGATGGGAGTCACATGACCTGAGTCAAGGCACACCAAGAGCCACCAGAAGCTGGAAGGAGCAATGAGATTTTTTTCCCCTACCTCCAGGGGAATATGACCTGGCAGCACCTGCATATTAAATTTATGGTCTGCACAAGAAGAAAGTTCTCCTGCTTAAGGCAACAAATTGTTTTGTCAGAAAATTAACACTGAGACTGCCTTGATCAGCTTTGTCAGTTTGACAGAATACCTAAAATATTCAACTTATAAGAAGGAAAGGTTTAGTTTGGCTCAAGGTTTGAGTCCATGGTTACTTGGCTTTGTTACTATGGACTCACAGCTGCACAGTCCCTCATAAGGTACATGTGTGGAAGAGGAGACCTGTCTACCTCATAACTTCCAGGAAGCAAAAGGGGAGAGATTTTAAAAAAAAAGCTGGGGTCCCATATTTCCTTCAAGGGCATAACCCCTGTGACCTAAGTTCCCCCACTAGACTTCACCTCTTGCAGATTCCACCATCTTCCAGAGGACCACAGTTGAGGACTAGTCCTTAATGCAAAGCATTTGGGGGACAGCCCAGAGTCAAGGTATAGCAGAGACATTAAACACAGGTTTATTCCAAACATTTCCCTGAAACTTCCTATAAAATTGAAAAGTGCTCACATTTGTTGTTAAACGTAATTCATGCTCTCTTCTGTCCCAGCCTGAAACACACTAGCTCTGTAGCAGGTTTCTCTTATACCTCCTGCTGCATTTGGTCCTCACAACAGGCCTGTAGGGTTTGTACCATGATTGTCCTTTCACATATTGGTAACCTGGGTCTCACAGAAGTAATATGGTCCCCCAAGATGAGCAATTAAGGAACTGGACCTCGGCTCTCACACAGGACCAGTGATTCAGCAATCCTGGTTCTCTTTGTAGTGTTGTACCACGTAAGCAGATGTGCTCACTTTAAAGGAGCTCTTTTTCCTATTTACACTCTCACTCTATAGATCCCACAACGCCTCTCCTCCCTTTCTACTCACAACTGTCTGAAATAGTTTTATTTTTCGTTTTATGTATTTTTTCTAACGTGTGCTTTAACACAAATATTCCTATGTAATGATGTATGGGCATTTGTATAAATGCATAAAATACAAAATGATTAATTGAGTGTTGTATGTTTTTATCAAAGGAAACAATGCAGATTTCTCCAAAGTCCTGTTTGACTAGAGATGATTAATTTTATTTTTCACATGAGCAGCGTAATGCTATTAATCATTTAATATGTTTAATCATAATCTCTGTAATTCCTAATTAGGTTTATTAAGCTAAAACATTTAGCAGTTGTGCACAAATCCAAATCTAAGTCTTCTCCTCGGGATGAGGAGGAGCTCATTGTAATTTTGCATCCAAACAGCAACGAGAGAAATGGACTGGACTGGCAAAGACTCCAGTCTTATCTCTTGCTGATGTCAAGTTCAAATCTTGTGGTAATGAAATAAAAACTTCTTAGCCCTCTGAAAAGTGGCATTGTCATGATTCAAGGTCATCTCAGTGTGCTGGATGTGAAACCAAACCTTATTTCATTGGCGAAGAAAACTCAGTGCCTGCTTTGCTTCAGTCCAAGTTTTATTGTTCTGTATCACTTGAAGGCAGCAAAGTTGATTGTTCATTCATTCATTATTAATGTGTGCAGTCATCATTCAATCAGGGCATCTGTTAGCCACTAAGCAGACATTTGTCACTGATGTCTCAAGCTGGTCATTCCTGCTATGTTTGTTGAATGGCTCCTGACAGCTTCTAGGATGTTCAGGTTCTTGCTTTGCATATACAGCACTTGTGACATAGTCCCCCACTTACTTGTGTGATCTTCTTTCTTGCCTATATTTCCTGCATATTGCCTCTAATTAGTGATATCCAGGTCCACATATAGTGCCCTAGATATGGAACAGTATTTCATATCTGTGCATCTTGACACATGCTTTGCTCTTACTTGGTACAGTGTCAGCCTCCACATTTTCTTAGGTGTCTCCCACTTTAATGGTCACCTCAGTTCTGCTGTATGTCCTGACTGAAGGTCCCTCAGCTCTTTGTGATTTGCTCTCATCCAAGCACCAAGCC
>RJWT010018648.1:0-18767 GCA_004365215.1 Cuniculus paca
GGATATGCAATTCCCTAGGAGCCATGGGTCACAACCCTGGCTGCACACCACTGTGAGCTGACAATTGAATCAACATGGATCCTATCCAGGCCAGAGCCTTTCGCAGCTCTCCAGGTGCTTCTCGAGAGCAGCCAGCTGAGGCCAAAGCACTGTCCTAAGGTCTGGCGACATGCATGACATCAGACATGATTCACTTTTCTCAAGTTCAAAACTTTGCCCAAAATAATAGGCCATTTTTGGGAACCTTTCATGGATGGCACCACATCCTCTAAAAGTTTTTCTTAGACAATAAAGCAACAATAAAAACAGGCTCCCTGAACCCACTTGTTTGATCATAATGTAGCATACACTGTAGAACAATTGAAAGAAAAAATTTATGAGCCCACTAAAATACAGTAAATTAACATTTGGCATATTTTATCATTATTTTAAGTGACAATGGTGAAAGAAAAGAAAATAGATTCTCAATAAATGTTAGTGAAAATGGATTATTTAGGCTTTTTGTACCTCATTGTAATTCAACCTCAGTGATTCTGTGTCACCGCTATAGCATTGAGGAATTAAATAGTGTGGCCAACAGCACACAGCTAATAAGTGATAGAGATGACCTTGAACACTCCAAAGTCCAGGCAGGCTCATTCCTTCATCCCACTAGGCTGCAGTACACACACTGGTATGCATACTCACACACACACACACCTCTGCCTTGAACACATGTGTATTTGCATGTTAGCTGACATTTAAAAATTTTTTACACGTATCATATATACAGTTAGTAACCTGTGTTTTTTTTTTCCACTTGACATTATTTTTGTCAGCTTTTCCCCATATGGTTAAATATCTGTCAAAAGGAAATTTTAATGAAAATGTTATCCTCTAGCATAGGTGTCTCCTAAGTCACCTGCCAATCTCCACACATTCGGTTGCTTCAAAGAAAAATGTGTCATTTCTAAGCTACTTCTAAAAGGCTGTGTTGTTTTCATAATTTCCTTGAAATACAAGTTTTTAGTAAATTCAAACACCCTGTTTAATTCAATTAGACCCTGGTGCCAAAAATAAAATGATTAGTCATTGCATGCATATTGATCTCTCACGTAATTCTCAATTTTTATTGTTTATCTAGTTTACTGATTAGTCTGTTAAACTCCTTTTGTCTTTGGTTGTTTTTAAGTAATTTGTTTTAAATGCAACATCTCAATTTCTAAATATCACCTACTTCACAGCTTCTTTGGGGCAACTTAAGATTTTAGAAAAGTATTATAAATAAAACCACTCAGCTTTTAAAAGAAGGAACCAAGAGCTAAACAGTGAGGTGGTGGCTAATTTTATCCAGAAAGCTGTTGCAACTGAGTATGAAACTTAGCCCTTACCAGACAAAGCACAAGTGAAAGGACACGGGATACTCACACATTCTTATCACTGCACTGCAAGACACAAACACTCATCCAAAGAGGGAGGAACTTTTTACTGCTCAGCTTAAAGCTAACTTATTGTGTGGGTCTAATATAAGAGATACGTGCACAGCATAACGGATGGGGCTTCAGGGGGAGTTTTACAAAGAGTGCAAAGATGTTTTCTCAGTCGTTTCTTTTATCGACCCTCAATAAAAGCCAAGGATGTAACATGAAGTTGTAATTCTGCAAAGAGGTTTTGAGGGCAGCAGAGATGGACTGTGTGGGTGTGTCACCTCCTGGTGCGTGAACCTGCTGTAGTACAGACCTCAGGGAATTTGGGAGATGAATGGTAAGAGGTCTCTTGGACTACTCCCCTCACACATCACTTCCCGCCAAGCTTGCCTGGTATCTGTACATCAGAGCGATCCAAGACATTGCAGGCAGGACCCGCAGCCCAGGTGTCCAGCTCTGACTCAAGGAGAGCCAGGTGCTTCAGACACTGAAATGGAAAGCAAGGGACCTATCCAGGAAGTCTAAGGGCTTGACTGGAGAGACCACCTCATCACTACACAACAGAGCACAAAAAGCAGCTTTGAATCTGTTCCAAAGTTGGAACACAATTAAAGTCCCAGTAATGCGCACTATGAAACATGAAACTGGACTTCTGCTTACAAAATGCTAAGAGCCCCAGGCAGTTCTACCTGTGTTGACATAAACCATGCTGGCTGTACTCTCCTTCCCCTCCCAGCCTGTCCTCCACTCTTTGCTGGGCCCCAGAGTCCACAGGACCCCTTGCCTTCTGTTCAGGTGATGCACTGTAAGAGCACAGAAGGACAAGGGAGAGTAAATACCCCACACTGCCCTGACAAGCCACACGGCTGACTACGTCCCTTCCCTAAGTTCAGGGCTGCTGTCTCAGGGCTGCTGTGTCTGGGTTCGGCTCACTTCTCTCGCTCAGCTCCACCCGCTTCACACACAGAGAAGGTAATGCCTCCCTATGACCCCTAGTCTCTGGCACTGAACCATCCCCTAAACTTTCTTGGCACCTGCCTACATCTTTTAAACTACCCCTTTATGAAACACTCCTCAAAACATCCAATTAGTGCATGCCATTTTTTTATTGCCTGGACCCTCTCTGAAACCCACACAGTATTTAATTAATTACTTACAATTGCTCTGTTCAGCACTTCATGATGACAGAGGGAAAGAACTAAAGTTAAATGAGTAAGTACTACACTGAGTAAGCCCACACTGTGCTAGAAGATTTCCAACCTCCTTCAGTCTTTAAATACTTCATTTGTTATCTCCTTTTTATATGCATGGACATAGAGATTCAGAGTGGTTAAAATATGCCAGAGCTATTTAATATCATTCAACACATATCTGACTCTAAAACCACTAACGTTCAATGAGTTTATAGTTTCAGTGTAAAACACTAAAACTGAAATAATTCTAAACAATTTCACAATATAATAAAATAATAATTTAAAAATCCATCATGCTGTAAGGTTAGGTTTGCATAAAACAAACCATGGACTATTATAAATTTCAGGATGGGATGCAATATTTAGGGTAAACTTCATGGAAGATTTAGAATTTACTTTGGTCCCTAACAAACAGGAAAAATTCAGGTGAGATAAAGAAAGTTATAGGAAAAGAGGATGTATAGAGTTTGGAGATCCCAAAGCGTGCTGGGACAACAGGGGTGTGCAAGCCAAAATATCAGAGATGAGACCAGAAAGGTAGACTGTAGGGTAAATGAGAAGGAGCAGAGTGCCAAGTTTTACTCTATGCTGGGGTAGATGATGGAAAGTCTGACAGGGATTTTAAAGCAGGGGACAGTTATGGGAGTTGAGATGAGAAGCAGGATGGATTGGAGAAGAGTAGCCTGGTCTCAGAGGACACCAGTTAACTCTGTATTCCAGGCATGAAAGAGAGCAGGCAAGTCTAGACTCTAGATACAAGCTTAAGGTGAGCTGACCACACTCAATGACAGGGGCAAAAGATGGACAAATGAAGTGTGGGAATCAGAATGAACGGAGGGAGCCAGGCCTGGTGGCACACTAGGCCAGTCTACATGGTATAGTGAGACGCTGTCTCAAAAAGACAAGAGCCGGGGATTTAGCTCAGAGGCCTAAGTGCCTGCCTGGCAAGCGCGAGGTCGTGAGTTCAGTCCCCGGTGCCACAAAAAAAAAAAAAATAAACGGAAGGCCATTAGTTCACTGGGAGAGATACAGAGCTGTCAATATTCTGGATTCCTAGCCACTATGTAGGAGAGTTGGGGCAAAGGAGGAGCTGGAGCTCAAGTCATTTTTTTTCCACATTAAGATAAACAATTCTCAGAATACAAAATGAAATTTTTCAGAACGTACATCTGAGGGCATGCTATCCTTATCCCTCACAGATCAGGAAGCTAAACTGCAGTATCACCTCTTCCTCCAACACAGAAACTGTGCTCCTCTAGTGGATAAGAAATACCACTCAGATGCCTGTAATCCTAGCACTCAGGAGGCTGAGACAGGAGGATCATTGCAAGTTCAAGATCAGCCTGGGCTATAAAGTGAGCTCAAGGCCAGTCTGAATGGCATAGTGAGACCCTGTCTCAAAAACACAAGGGTTGGGGATTTAGCTCAGTGGCCTAAGTGCCTGCCTGGCAAGCATGAGATCACGAGTTCTATCCCCAGTGCCACAATAAATAAATAAATACCACTCAGATATACCTTTCATTTGTCTAACAAAGTAGGTTGCTGTAGCTACCAAAAGTTCATTTATTATCTTGATTCCCTTCTGTCCCACAGAATCTTCTGTTTTTCTGGAACTACTGAAGAACAAACGTACCTTATCCCCAAAAGGAATTAATATTAGCATAAATATTTCCATTAAATCCTCCAACTAGACTTTTCCCTATAGCCATTCAGAGGCTTCAAATTAGTACAAATGGAATACTACTCCCACATAATAATCCTGCTACTGAATTTTAGGTAAACTGTAAACTCACCCATAATTCCATCAAAGGTGACACAGAGGAAACATCAAGATGCTATGACTTAAAAAGAATCCCCATTCAAACACAAAATAGGGTGGTTTGATACACAGGCAGAATGTGAAAGATTCACCTGCATCTTTGCCTTCTACACCGCAAGTCTAGACTAAACCCAGTGGAACATTTGAGGCTGAGCCTAGGTAAGAATGTTGGCCACTTTTTGTTGCTTTTTGCTTTTTTATTAATACATGTTTGTAGTACATAATGCTTAAATTTATCACGTGAAGTTGGTACACTGCATTTATTAATTATTTTCTTATCCCTTTCTCCTCTCTCCATTTTTTTGGATTTCTTCTCCTATCTACTTATTTTTGGACATGTTTGCAGTACATAATGGTCACACTCCTCATAGGGACTTGCTACATGTACACAGCATATCATAATTCCCTTTTTAAATCTCATTCCCCTCTCCTCCCTCTCTTCTCTGTCTCTTCATTCTCTTTCCACATGCTAAACACCTATCTCACTATTTCTTATTGTTTTAAATAAACTTTAAGTAAGTTTGGGAATATGAAGTCATAGGAGAAAAAGAAACAAAATCTAAATAAACTCTAAATTATAAGCATTTAGCTGTTTTGTTGTTGCTCTTTAACTACACCATAAAGTACATTTAGAGGAAAAAATTTCCTATTGTGGGTGCACGTGACAATCTGGAAGTGGACTGAAATGGCAGTATTTCCTGGAGGGACGAAAGTCATCAGGAGAAGATGATCCCGATGGAGCACAACAT
This sequence comes from Cuniculus paca, assembly GCA_004365215.1. NCBI lineage: Eukaryota > Metazoa > Chordata > Mammalia > Rodentia > Cuniculidae > Cuniculus > Cuniculus paca. Next base: position 5,168 of record RJWT010018648.1, read on the forward strand.
TAAAAGATAAGGAATCCAAGGAGGTGTCTCTGGGACGCTCCTCTCCCTTCTAGTGACTTCTGCCTGCTGTGGTAATGCCTGTTGTTTATTGTTCTCCTGTGTGGAATCTACCACATTAGGGATAGGGACACATTCATGCAAACAAATGAAAGGGAAACATAATGGAATCATTACAACAATTAATTTCTCTAACAGTTAAAAGTACAATCCATGAATAAGGAATATCAGGTCCAAAAGGAGCAGTTACCCCTTGATGAATTAAACCTGTCCAGAAATTCAAATTGCCCCAAGTCTAAGGTCTATCCAAGCCCATCCGTCCATCAGATTTTCCACTGTTTGGAGATGCCATTTGAGAAGTTTCCTAGATTCTGACTGGGGCCTCTTCCTCTCCCTCTTGTTTCAAAGGCAGTGACTGAAGTGTTATCAGTAGGACAGGAGACATTAACATAGTTCTCAGAAAAGACAGAAATGTGCGGTTGCATCAGGATAACTTAGTTGTGCTGCCATTTTGTGAGTAAGTCACCCACTGAGAAATTAGATGTTCTGACTAAAACAAATTTTCAAAGTCCAAATTTTAAAGATACTACTGATATGTCTGTTTTGAAGAGCTAGGGGTACTAAGATTTTTTAAAAAAGGCTCTAAATACACACTACAGGATTTTACACTAAGCAGATACTGCATTATTATGAAATGACACTTTAGAGCATCAGAATACTGTGTCTTTCAGATTTCTAACACTATGCTTTAAGTTGTTTAAAGAGCTGGTTAATTCTACATACTATGCATCTATTCAGCACATATACTTCGATTCCCATTATTATATAAAATCCTGCATTCTCACCTGTCATAATGATCCCTGTAAGATAATGCTTATTAGCATGACCTGTAATTGTTCCAGCATAAAGACACATCCACACAATAAATACAGAGTAAAAATATGATTTTATCAGCAGTGATATAGAATGCTATAAAGAATAGAAATCATTCTTTGCTTAATATAATATTTCCTGAGAACCTACTACAAACTAATGTGTTTATTACATGGCCTTACTTTAAAAACTTGATTATACCTATGTCTTTATTTAATAAACTCAAAAGTCATATGTTAGACTGTGCATTGCACAGAATAAACAGATGCTGAGGGGGATGCGGCTTGCCCCAGATTACCTAGCAACGGAGGGTCAGAGCCAGAAACACCACCATGTAGTCCACAGTCCAGCTCCACCTCTACGGGCAGACTTCACTGGCATGTTGCAAAGCTCCACAGAGCTGCAGCTGTAAATTAACTGAATTCTTTAATTCACTAGGTGGCGTTACTCTTAAAAGCTCTACAGTGACATCTGTTGTGATACATATATATGTTTTTTACTTTGTAGTTCTCTTACATTGGAGTTTCTTAAAATAGCTGCTCTGTACATGTGATGTTTTTTTCAAAATGTTAGATATCACGGGAGTAAGAACAAAATAGACTTCGTTTAAACCACAGTAGAGGGGCAGAACTTTTAGGCACTTTTATGTTGTTATTTCTCACAATGAGACTTATTCCTCATTCATAATAGAAAACAGACACTCCTTAGCCATTATATAGTAGATGATGGCAGATATAGGAAAAGTATGTCAAGAACAGTAAAGATCTAGCACTCTAATACTATATTAACACATAGTGTTCGTTTTGTTATAAATCTTTTATATAGATAATAGCTTCATTATTTTAAGTAACCAAAATAATGATTCATTTATTTCTACAATGAAAGGTCCATGAAATCTATAACCTTCCAAAGCATCATAGCTTTCATCATCTTCTGTAAAGTTTCGATAATATATAAATTACAGAAATGAAAAACTGCACCAAGAATTTTTCTCAAAACTACATTTAAGATCATCTAACATGAATTAAAAGAGATAACTCTCAGCAGAATTGCTATCAATTAATGAACAATATGAACTATTATGAGTTTAATAGACTTTAACATCCTCTAAACAAAGAGCCTTTCCATATTTAACCAGTGACTCCAGAGAGGACAGGAACACACACAAACAGCTGTGCATTACCACAACTTTACAGAGGTGATGAAAACAAAGAAAAGGAAATTCACAGCACTGACTAACTACACTGTACATTCAAAACAATGACCACACTAGCATTCATTAAGGAGGTAGTCTGTTTACTTAGGCTTGGAACAATAGATGACATTTAACCCCAACTTCTTTAATCCTTCATTTGTTAACCTACAACTAATTTTTCAATTTGCCTACAATATTATAAGATTACAGTGATATGAATAACATTAATATTAGGAAACCGATAGTACAAAAAGCAGACTAGATCAGCCATGATTCAAAAGATCACTAAAAAAAAAAAATCACTAAGGAAGCATTTCTAAATATGCCATATATTCCACATTCTTGGGCATGCATATATTCTTAATTTCAAAAATGAGTTCAACAGTGACTAAGGATTAGATTTTTTTTTTCCTAAAGAAAAAAATTCCTTGTGCATAGGAAAAAAGTTATCAAGCATTTAAACATACTCATTTCGAACATCCTTATGTTTTGGCTTCCTTAAACTTACCAACTGCCAAGCAGATGTGTTTTTCAAGTTTTCTCACTTGCCAAGTTTTAACTTGGAATACATTTGTACACTAAAGTCAGAGTAATTAAATTAGAAAAACTTGGGCACGAAAAAAGCCAGGCAGTGTGATACATATCTTTCCTCATTTCAACATAAATAAATTTTAGTGAACTTTGATTTCTGCTGCAGGCAGAAACTTTCATTTTACTGATGGGGGACTCCCAGCAGCTGCACACCACTGCCAGGACGGCACACAAATGCCACGGGTGAAGGCTGACCCCTACGTAAAACTGAGTCCTGTGTTCCCAGGACTGGATGGAGTTGTTACCCTCAACAGACTTCCCAGACACACTTGACAGAATGCCAAATTGGCTCATCAGCTGTCACTGCCAGCCACAATCTCAGTATTCTTGAACAACCAGCAGAAAAACGAACCACCACAAAGTGTCCAACTAAGTCTTAGCTATTGTCGCTGACAAAGGACTCTCCCACAGTGAACCCTGAGATGTGTCCTACCTGTAACTAGAGACCCAGTGGATCTTGTTGCCAAGTAAAAGCTAAGAACTGAGCGCATATGCATGCCCAGTAAAGGAATGACAAGGGAACTTTGAAATCTTCAATGGCTGGCCACTGACAACACTACATGTCAAGAACAGAATCATCTCCTACCTGCAGCCCTCTCCGTCTTAGAATGCTGGACTCATCCATCTCCCCCTCTGCTTTCTCTGAGCCTCTCACCACAGTCTAGCCATGCTGTACTACCTCCACTTGGGCACGCTAATTCAGAGCCCCGCAGCTGCTAAACACTTACATCACGCTCTAGCTGATTGGAGCCCAGAGTCAGCTGGTCCGCTTAGTTATTCACTCCAGCAACTTCAGAGATCACGGATGCTTGCAGTTCGGAGGGAGAGAGCAGCAAGTGGGCTCCGATACCTAATGCATTTAACCAGGCAGGAGGAGGCTCTCGCTATTAGATGAGAAATTGTGAGATCCGTGTTTTGTTCTCTTGGAATGCTAGCCGTGGCATTCCAGGCAACCAGTAAATGGCTCGCGGCAGTGGCTTCAGGTCAACCCCCTTCTGAAGCAACTATCAGGTCAAAGTGGCTAAGTAAATCAACAGTGACAGACACCTCTGCAAAAGGCAGCTGCTGATTGGAATGGTGAAAAACTAGGGCACAGCTGGCCAGCCAAGCAGCACCACTGTGCCTAGCGCTCATCTTTTCTGAAGACATCAATGGAAACAAAATGTAGCAGACCTCACAGGCTGCTGGAAAACCTGAAAGCCCAGGGCTCAGGGCTGCTGCTGCCCAGCCCACCTCGCTTCCCAGGAAAGCTGCTCACACCTCTCTGTGTGAAGCCCGATCATTTACATAAACACCTCGCCAGTCAGTCCCCAGCCCTCAAACAGAACTGGCTTAGATTTTAATTTCCCTCATGATGATAACTTGGTTCTGCTGATACCTTACTAAAATGTGAGAAGGGGAAAGAAAAATCTAACATCCATCATTAGTTAGAATATTAACCTAGTGATAGTCTATAAGCAGCAAAAAAAAAAAAAAAATTCCCATCATGTGCAATTTCACAGTCTGTTTCATCTTGTTTATTCCACTCATCCTCATCTTATTTCAGTTCAAAGCAACCAAGAGATGAATATTAAGTTTTCATTACTGGTATGGCACAGGAGTAACAATATGCAATATTACCAATTTATAATAAATTATTTTCCCTGGTGCCTATCCTAAAGATATTTAAATTGAGAGAACTGATTATGAGAGATAGATATAAGGACTATCTGCTGTTTGTCTGAGAATAACTTCCTCCTTTGCTCTGTCCCTTAGATAAATCTGTTTTCCTGAAAGATAGTCAGAAAAACAGGCATAAAGTGCTTTTTTTAAAAAAAAAAATCAGTAGCTCCTGAATTTTTACCTAATCCATATATCTAGAGATTTCTAACTGTGGAGAAGAGTCTAGTGGATCTTTATCCATTCACTTTCTATTCTAGGAGCTTTTTGTCCCTTCTTGACTGTCAACACATGATTAGGTTTCCTATCAATTGGTCAGATTATGTCATTAGAAACAGCTCGGAGATTTATGAATCTAACCACTGAGGAAAATTGATTGCATTTTTTGTTCCCAACAGTCATTGCATACGTCTCCAGCTACACAGAGAGCAACCTTGTCAGGAGATGCCATCTTGAGCAGGAAAGCATGTCACAGTGCTACTCCACATAGGTGTGTTGATTTGATACCACTTAAGGCACAAAGCCTGGAGAGTTTTTAGCTCCTACTTCTATGCAGAAGAGGAATGCTATGTCTAAAAGAAAGATAGCAATAAAGAAAGCGCAAAATAGGTCCTCACTCAAATCGAACATACCAATAAATTCTAGCACAAACTGTGGTTTAAGAAACAATTATTTTAAACTACAAATTTTATTTAAATAGAAGGATAAAAGATGAAGAAATAAAAAGCTTAAGACAGAGATAGAATAAGACAGGCCCACTATCTTTCGGCAATCTGCAAACCAAATAGATCCCTATCCTTCCCTAGACCCCCTGCACTGTAAGCCTTTTCTGCAAAGGAAAGACCTTTCTCTACAACGAAAAAGGAAATGGCAAGTGTTGCCCCTTTTCCCCCAAATTGCCCTCTCAGAGAAAAGCACATAAAAGTTCTCTAAATGTGAAGTCTTTTTAAAGAAAGCCATGGCAGCAGGTCGCTGTCCACAGAGGTGGAAGGAAAGCCTCTCTTTTGAAAAACAACCTTGACCCCAAAAGCTCAACCCTTAAAAGAACTTTTACATACAGCTCTGCTCTGAGAGCTCCGAGCTTCATTGTGCTGCCTGCCCCTTCTAGGAAAAGCGGGAGATGTCTGGCAGAGGGCACCATGTCCTCACTGGAGAGAGAAGAGAAAACACTTTTCCCCTTGAAATAGTAAAGATCACACATTGCCAGAAGAAAAAAGAAGAAGCAAAAGAGAACCCAGAAGTGTCTTTTCTGTGACCAATGGCGTAAACCAGTTGGAAGTACTATCAGAAGACATTTCGAGGACAAGCTGTCCGAAAGTCAGCAGATGCGCACCCCAGGTGGGTGGGCTCCATGCATATCGGGCATCGCGCATCTGGAATTGCCTGGTGCACAGGAGAGACAAAAAATGAATTTGGCTGAGGATGAAAAGTATGTCTCTTAACAAAGGAACAGACAGAGATAAAATCTGGGTTAGTATTCTACCATTAACTAAGTCTAAGATGAGGATTATGACCATCGCACCATCAAATCTAGTATGAAAAAATATCGATTACCTGTCAAAATGTATCACTTTGAGAAGTGATACACATACATTTTAAAGAAATAAAACCAGCCAGAGGCAAAAACATTTGGGACAAAAATGAAAGGCTGCTGAAAAATAACATCAAGCAATAATGGCTTAGCAGAGGGAATAGTAAAAGGAAAATTGCTACATTTACCCTTAGCTATATATTTTCTCATCAAGATAAGCCATGTGTTAAAATGCAATAAAAACTTTAAATGATGACACTATTCACAGGTAATAATTGGGATCTAGACTAATTTCCATTAATAAACTCATTTATCCTTTAGATTTTATACCTGCATGGAATAAATTCACAATATTGTGAGTCACTTTACAAAGTACCAAGCTCAGTGTGTATTGTGCTTACACTTGTGTTCAAATAATAAAATCTGATGGGCTTTGTCATTAATTGTAATCTAAAGCCACAGGCTGTGTGATATTTGACTTTTAAAACTATTCGTATAGATACATCACTTGCCCATCCATTACAAGCATAATTTTTTTTTTTTAAACAGGGCTTCACTTTGTAGTTCCAGCTGGCCTTGAATTCAATATGTAGTCCAAGGTGGCTTTAAACTCATGGCAATCCTCCTGCCTCAGCCTCCCTAGTACTGTGATTACAGGTATGCACCACCACGCCCAGCTTATAGGCATAACTCACTTAACGGAGTACTCAAGATCCATGGTCACTATAATATTAAATTTTAATTTTAATAAGTATTGTAATTAAATCAGGAACAAAAGCAATCCTAAATCCCAACATAACAATCAAGGGGAAAAGCAGCATTTGGTTGCATACATTTTCACAAAGGGATGACTGGGACTTTGGAGATCAATTAGTAGACACAGTGGTGATGTCTAGTATTAGCACACGAGTGTCTATTTACCTGTCCTGGTTTCTTTTACATTCATAGAAGCAAGTTACCTCTCTTCCCTAGTTCTGTGTTGGTTGCCTTAAGTCCCAGTACCTTGCAATTTTACCCATTCTTCGGGAACTGAACACTAGGGAGCCATTGTGAGGAACATGGTAAGGTGTGGGTTTTTTTGTTTGTTTTTTTCTCTTTTTTTTGTGGCACCAGGGATTGAACTCATGACCTCGTGCTTGCCAGGCTGGCGCTTAGGCCACTGAGCTAAATCCCCGGCCTTTGTCTTTTTGAGACAGGGTCTCACTATGGCGTTCACGCTGGTCTTGAGCTCACTTTGTAGCCCAGGCTGGTCTCGAACTCACAAGGATCCGCCTGTCTCAGCCTCCTGAGTGCAGGGATTACAGGCATGAGCCACCAGGCCCGGCAGTCAAGTGTTCTTTTTTTTTTGCGGCACCAGGGATTGAACTCACGACCTCATGCTTGCCAGGCAGGCACTTAGGCCACTGAGCTGAATCTCTGGCCCAGTCAGGTGTGTTTTTACAGCAGGGAGATTCATGAGGTTTCTAGACATAACTTTTGCACCCATTCCACCAGCCCAGACCACCCCCTTGCCGTACCCCTCAGCCCTTGTGTCTGAACAAACATCCAGAAGCTAAGGCAGCTGAAATTTGAGTGGGGCGGAGAGGACCCTTTTCTGGTAGAGAAGGCAGTTTCTCCCTCCACCCTCCTTCCTGAGCCTGGGGCAAGAGGGACAGAGGGGCTGCTCTGTTGTCCTGGCCCCCCAACCCACTGCTCATGTTCCTAGTGGCTGGAAATATGACTTCTGGTCCATGCACCACTGAGATGGGACTTCCTCTACTTGTTTTCCGTGTCAGTGCAGCAGTGACCACTACTTCTCAACAGGAAGACAGATAGCCACAAAATGCTCCAATCATCATACCAGGTCAGTTACTTGATGATAACAGAGCAAAGGCTCCTATGTCTCTGTATCTGTTCATCCCCGAGGTAAGTCAACATGGCCAAGTGGATGAGCCCTCCACTCGCTCACTGATTACTCCTTTCACTCATTATGTTACAGGCAGCTAGGCCGGGCCTGGTGGCGCATGCCTGTAATCCCAGCACACGGGAGGCTGAGACAGGAGGATGGTTGCATGTTCGAGACTAGTCTGGGCTACAGAGTGAGCTCAAGGCCAATCCAAACGGTATAGTGAGACCCTGTCTCAAAAAGACAAGGGCTGGGGATCTAGCTCAGTGGCATAAGCGCCTGCCTGGCAAGCATGAGGTCGAGAGTTCTATCCCCAGTGCCACAAAAAAAAAAAATGTTACAGTCAGCTGATTTAGACAGAAATATTATAAGCAGTCAGACAGGGCTACATCCTCCAAGGAGCCAGTGCAGAAGGCCAGATACCTTGCAACTGTGGGGACAGACAAACACCTCCTGCTGTGGGCCACACCTCAAAACAAAAGATAAATCAAATGCACCCACCTACCTCCTAAGGATAAGCATCAGGAATTGATATTCTAACTAGGTCTCTATCACCCTGAGGAAGCCAGGAGTCACCATCCCAACCCCCTACAGGAAAAGGCACTGCTCTTTATGCATGCCAGCTTGCTATGTGACTCACTCCCCACCCCCATTTGTCCCCAATTTAATCAATTTTACCTGAGCAATTAATCTTATTGGTTGGCCATAGTTCTGTCCCACCTTGCGAGTTCCCATGTTTCCCCCAACCTTAGAGCTGCCTCACTGTGTGGTTTTGCTCTATAAAAGTCCTGAGAAAAGACAGTCATTGGCAACCCACTCCGGACCCCTTGTGTCTTTCTCTCAGACAGAAGCTTTCTTTCTCTCAATAAATATATTCTGCCCTTAACCTCCGTTGTTCCTAAAATTCATTCTTCAATTTTAGAGAACACCGGAAATATAGAAGGTTGGGAGTTTTATTCCCCTATATCAATTAGACAACCATCAATGGCCAGTGAATGTGTTGCATTTTTTTTCAAAGAGGAGAGGGAGGGTAGTTTTATGTGAGATTACAAAAAGGTACAGAGGAGAAACAGACCATTGATGAGAATGCACACAGATATACATTATTGTGATCACCATCATGTTCCTGCATCGATTCCAATGGTGAAGAGAACCTTGGGTAGTAATGACCAATGCAGCTGGGAGCTGGGAGCTGGGTTCAAACATACATTTCAGTGTTTTTGTTTTTGTTTTTTTTTGTGGCACCAGTGATTGAACTCATGACCTTGCACTTGCCAGGCAGGTGCTTAGACCACTGAGCGAGATCCCCAGCCCTTGTCTTTTTGAGACAGGGTCTCACCACCCCATTCAGGCTGGCCTTGAGCTCACTTTGTAGCCCAGGCTGGTCTCGAACTCCCAACGCTCCTCCTGTCTCAGCCTCCGGAGTGCTGGGATTACAGGCGTGAGCCACCACACCTGGCTATATTTCAGTGTTTAAATTTGAATTCTTTCTTAATTTGTGTGCTTCACTTTTCTTATGCCTCACTTCTAAATATTAGTAATAATAACCAACATTTACACACTATGTGCCAATTGCTGCTCTAACCATTTTGAGTCATCTTATTTAATCCTCACGATTGCTCTACAACTTAGGTATCATTATTTCCTCATTTACAGTTGAGGAAACTGACATGTAGTGAGGTTAAGTAATTGAAGGGAAGGAAAAGTGCAGCCAGGATCCCTGCTCACCAGGGTCTGGAGTCTGCATCCCTCATCACCATGTGCTACTGCCTTCCTGTTTAAAGAAGGGACAGGTGCCTTCGAAGTAAAACAAAAACACAAAAGGTATCCGATTCCTTAGTTACTAAGGAAAAATCACCATATCATAGGCTGTCTGGGTTAGAACACACCAAAAAGAGCATTTGAAATCCCCAAATCTTGGCCTAGGGCTTCTAAAATAAAGGAAAGGAGCAGGGACTCATCTATGCTGGGAGTGGGGGAAGGGAATGGTGGAAGGGGGCCTGCCAGAGACAAGCTAGAGGATGTGGCCTCTGCTTTCTTCTCAACTGTTTTTGGGCTTCTCCCTGAGTTTGAACCATGTTTTAGTCTCCTGATCTCTTTCTGAATTACACAGTTCCAAATACAACCCATATTTACTTATAATCAACTGAATTCCACAAAGCCAGGCATAACACACACCCCTGTGCACTTGGAGGTGGGAGCAGCGCTTCCCTTTTTACACTGACTCCTTTTCTGGAATTTACCACCTGGGGCAGCTCCACAAGTCACTCTTGCCGTTTAGGTGGAATGACTCAGGGCAGGGCTGCTCACCCCATTCTGAGCAGAGCTGGGAAGAACAAAGGGGGAAATCCCAGCCCTGACTTCTGCCTTCATTTTCTGGAATCTGCACCTCCCCAGGCTTCTGCACAGACGGCTAATCCTGCTCAGGCTCTGCAGTGAGCAGCCCAGGAGGCTGGGGCAAGTCCCTTACCTTCCCCGGAGAAAGGTGGTTTCTCACATGTTAATGCAGACACTATTATGGACTTAGGATCCGGAGACCGTGGGAGGGGGAAGGGCGGAGGCAACCTGTGGGGAAACAAGGACTTGGCACCACTGCCTTCCAGGCAAGAGCAGCCCAATGCCCTGGCTGTGGATGCCCAGTCAGTCCTCACTGGCCCACAGCCGTGGCTCCCAACTTTCTTCCCTCCTCCAGACCCTGAGTGTCATCCTGAGTGTGTTTCCCACACCAGCAGCCACCTTCTGGGCTTCCAGGATCCCCTGTTCTGGGGAGCAGGCTATGCAGACCAGGGGGTTGTGGGTCCTGCCAGACCTTCCTTCCCAGCACTGTCCTCCTCAGCTGGACAGCACAGCTTGGGAAACTGGGGAGCTGAAGCTTGTGCTCCTAAAACCCACTCTCATGTTAACTTGGAGACAGGAACAGGGGAAGTACAGTGCTTGGTTACGGGTGTCATTAACATTTAACATTAATACCATGATGTTACAATATTATTGCCTAATGTTATTACTGTCAAGTATTCAGAAATGCTTACTACTTTTTACAGGAACATGCAAGTGAGCTGGATGTTATTTACCAGTGTCATCAATGCATGAAAGTAAGTTACCCAGAAATGGATGCCAGTCTATCTAAAACACTGGAATGCTGGAATATTCTCAGGAATAAAAACAGAAACCGTGAATTATCTTCCTCTATATTTTACAACAGTCACTGGAAATTTTGAAGTTCTGACTTCTAAGGTTAACAAAGGTAAAGAAACAGTTCGCATGGTGTGTATATATATGAGCTCTTTTCTCCCCAAAGAAAAAGTCTTTAAACCTGTCAGGAAAGGGAGTAAAACAAAGAAAAAGCAGGCTGCCTTCCAGGGTGAGATAGAAGCTTTCTCCCTCAAAAGGAAAGAGAAGACCTAACATCTTCCCACTGACAACACACCAAAGTCTGAATTTATCCAGACAGCAGCATTTTCTAAAATGTGTCTCATTTCGCAAAAATTACAGGTGGGGTCAGCAGCAAGCATATGCCTAGGAAATATGCTACAACCCACACTTCCTGCATTTAGCTTCATTCCCATCCCGTCTGCAATCTCAAGACGTCTTAAACGTATGCAGTTGGTGATTTCTCCTATGTAACATGCATGACTTTGCTTAAGGCTTCTTACAAGAAAGCTATTGTCTTGACGTTCGTATCACCTTTTTTTATCTAATTATTTCTGGCATATTAGCCATCAAATCACTGCTGACAATATGACAGGAATCATGGTATTGAAAAAATTACATCCTAGGAGGAAATAATAAAATATAAATCACACACATAATTTTCTTTTGAACATTTTAACAATGACACTCTCATATACATATGAAATATAGCAGACTATCCTCATAAATGCCCTAACATCAATCATAGCAGGAAAATATTATGTACTTTGTGAATACACGAATTCAACAAAATATAGCATTTCTAATAAAACTGGGTAACACAACTTCATTTTTTTTTCATAAGAGAGCATTTTATGAAGATCTGACAAGTGAAAATAGCACCAATTTGTTGTTTTTCAATTATGTTCCTTCATCTCTAAATGACACACAGCTAACACTGGGACCATGAACTAATGTTTACCAAAACTCTGCATTCCACGTTAATACGTAAGGAGTGAAGTGATACTGGTATATTGCCACTACAGGATGTCTATCAATTGCACAAGTTTTAGCAACTTGTATGTTGATATGTACCCATTTTGGTAATAATACTATCACATTCAAGTATTTTATGAGCTTCCGAATTCCTAAAATTATTACCAAAGTGACTAGATATAAAATATAAAGGATAAAATCGAAAGGGTAATTTGTTTTACAGTTTTGAACTATATTCCTCATATTTCAAATATAGCTGAATTAAATTATAATAGCACTTTCAAGTTATACACATATCAAACTTTTTAAAACCTACGATGACAAGATGCTGAGTTTGTGGTTACATGTAGTAGTACTACCTAACTAAACATTTTGAAAGATTAAACACAAAGTGGAAAAAAATCTGGAAAAAATATTTTAAGGAGAAAAACCAAGCTTGTTACCGTGGAACTTTGAAACCTAACTGATCAAAGATAAACAGGCTAAATAAAATTAGAATGGGACTCCATACAAAAATTAATCATGCATTCTTTTTCTACACCTCTGTTTTTACATTGATATGCACTGCAACAGAGATTTGAACAGCCTTATGCAAGCTGAGGGTTCTAAATCCTAAGTTTAACCCAGGATAGCTAGGTCTACTTAGAGACACGAGGTTCAATTAATTCTATAGTTCTGACCAGGAACCTCATTCTGATCTTGTTTGTATAATGTACACAGAGCCAAGTACTCGGTGGCTATTCTATAAATACTGAGTAATCAAAGTGGTTCAGGAGGGCGGGAGGTATAACTCTATATAAATGCATGAAATTTTTAAAAATCACGAGGTTTCCCCCAGCAAGACTGCAGATACTCAGGAGTTAGCCCTGAAGCCTCTTTGTCATTTCATCGTTCCCCACACTTGATCTAACATGCCACCCTAACATGCCATCCACTTCAAACATGAGTAGAAATGGGGTTGCCACCTGCCAGCCAGGTTACAACTGAAAGAGATGTAGGTGCTCCTTGGGACTCCCACAGAGCTCAGCAAGCAATGTGTGCCACACTTCCTTCTGATATTAACTCTGTCTTCTAGCATCACTTAAATGCACTCTTCTAAGAATACAAAATGGGCTCCAGATTCCACCTCATTAATCCTCATCAGTTTCTTGTGAAGTAGAAAAGGAAGAGACTGGTTCAATTTACCAATGAGGAAAGGGAGACAAAAAGGTTAAAAGAAGAGCCCAAGGTCATGGAAACAGTGAAAAGGCAGAGCTAACAAGAAAAGTCAGGTTTCTCCACCAAGGCCCTGGAGCTAGCCAGCCACCATGCCTCAGTGTCTCTTCTGTTGTTCTCATCCATCTCACCATGGCACCAGCAGCAACTCAAGGGCAAGCGCTGCCCTGGAGAACTTTCAGACAGACAAAAAGAAAAACCATGCATCTGCATAGCCACATGTAAGTATGCACACAAAGGGAAAAACTAGCACCTAAAGATCAGACCAGAGCTATGTACCTAGGAAGAAGTCACACTAAGCACTGTTACAGGCAGCTGAGTTAGAAATATTATAGGCAGTCAGACAGGGCTACATCCTCCAAGGAGCCAGTGCAGAAGGCCAGATACCTTGCAACTGTGGGGACAGACAAACATCTCCTGCTGTGGGCCACACCTCAAAACAAAAGATAAATCAAATGCACCCACCTACCTCCTAAGGATAAGCATCAGGAATTGATATTCTAACTAGGTCTCTATCACCCTGAGGAAG
>RJWT010018649.1:0-18753 GCA_004365215.1 Cuniculus paca
GTAAACATCATAACCTACACTTCAGAGGTATTGCAGGAAAGCTAGTAATAGGTTAATAATGCATGAATCAGTCATGTGACTTCCAAAGTTCATGCTATTTTACAGTTAACTAAAAACAAATGAAGTTGATGGTTTACTTAGGTTTTCCCTTGGTTGCAGACTGGAAAATAAAAAAGTAAAAGACAAATATAGAACACCAAAACTTAGAAGGGAAACATAGGACAGCAAATAAATGTTTCTACTAAAAGAAAAACATTCAAAAGGTGTTTGTAAAATACATAAAAATTATGAAATTTAAGTAAAATAAATTCTTTGAGTGCTAAACACAAATGCTATTCAAAAATTCAATAAATGGAGGAGGGAGGGAGGCAGAGAAAAGGGAAAGGGGATTACAAAAAATAAAAGTACGAAGCTGTATTATGTGCATGTACCCACCTCCCAAGATGAATGTAAACCACGTGCACTGCAAGCACGTGCTAATACAAAATACAATAAACAAGCGTAAAATGAAAATTCTAATTCAAGATTCTAATATCATTTAAACGTACAATTCATGTTAAAAACATCAAAGAGGACAAAATAAGCATTTTTGTACACAAGAATATCAAAATAACAATACATATATTCAATTAACTTCATATAATAAAGAAGTAGCAAAATAAGTTAAGAAAACCTAATGAAATAAGAGTAAACGTTCACCATAAAATTATGAGTGATCATCAGACCACTGCAATTTTATATCAAAGAGAGTAAACTAGCAAATCATGATACATATGCCAAAATATTGTGCAAAGAAGTGTCAGGGATGAGATATTTATTTAGGAAAGAATAAAGTGTTCTACCTTTTTTTAGATGATTTAAAACCAAATAATTAGCACAAATTTTACTTTTAAAATCTAAATCAGAATATTCTCCTGTCAAAGTGGAATATAAAAAGGATTTTGTTTCAAACTGAAATCTTCTCATGAAAATATGAAATGTTCGAGTTGGGACCAATATTTTGTCTTGACATTTTGTGATGATTTGCTTCTTTCAACCTATATTTGTATCAGGTTTTGCTTTATCATTGAAATGCAATAACTAACAGTGGATTTTTAGTAATAATTGTGGTTTGATGTTGATTGAAACTGTGATCAGTAAGTTTAATTTTCCTTCATGAGAGTGAAATGTTCTTTTATGTCTTTAAATATCTCATATAATTCACATGCTCACTCATTTCTTCAGTCATCTCTGTTACAGATCTTATGAATAAGTTCGCCTATCTTCCTTTTAAATTGTTGTATTTTTTTAGAGATTAAAAAACGATAAACAAACACTGAAACCGAGCTTCAAAACAGGTTAGTAGGAGAGTTATAATAGTTCGTATATTGTGTACTGCTGTCTTCATAGTAGTTATTCAGAATGCAGGATATAGGCATGACATACTGTCTAAACAACATTAGCGCAAAACATTTTTCTCAAGAAGAGCTAGAAGTTAACTGTATAATTATTCTAACTATCTTGTGTATATAAATATATTTTTTTCCTTTTTCCTTTCTTCTTTTCCCATTTCCCTTATCATAGTTTGTCTTTTCCTTTGGAAAGTTTCTTCCCAATTCACAATATCTATTGCACATTTCAGATCCTATTTACTTGTTCAGTTTCTCACACTAATGAGACAATATAATTTTTAGACATTTAAGTCTGATTAGTTTCACTTATGAGCATAGTCTCAAATTGCATGCATTTACCTATTAAAGTCTCCAATTTATTCTTCTTTATGGCTGAGTAGCACTCCATTATATTTTAAGAAATCCGCATCATTTTTATCTATTCCTCAATTGATGTTCACCTGCATTGCTTCCAAGATTTGGCTATTAGAACTAGTGCAGCTATACATACGGGTACACATATATCACTTTGGTATGATGTTTTTAATTCTTTTGGGAAAACACCCAGAAGGGGATTAGCTGGGTCAAAAGGGACCTCTAATTCTATTTTTTTGAGGAATTTCCACAGTGGTTGTACCAGTCTATATTTTCACCAAGAGTGGAGAAGGGTTCATTTTTCCCCACAGCCCCACCAGGATCTGTTATTGGTTGATTTGTTGATCTTGGTCATTCTTTCAGAATGGAATCTCAGTGTTGTTTTAGTTTGCATTTCTCTAATGACCAATGATGCTGAACATTTTTTCATATATTTATTTGCTTGAAGTATTTAAAATGTTCTTTTCTCATTCTATGTTTCATTAGTCTTGCTCCCACAAGCATTTGAAGTTTTCATACAAATAAAGGAGAGATACTTTGTGGTTCCTTTGCACATTTACCAGCAAATTTTGTATTTTCTTTGGACCATAAAGGAATGACTAAATGTCAGTTTTTCTCAAAATCTGTTCAACCATATAGTTGCATAAAGTATACTAAGAGTGAGTTTGCATGTAACAGCAGATCATAAACTATATCTCTATACATATTATTTGCATTGTGCTACAAACTCCCTAATGTAAATTTCCACTAAAGTGTATATAAGTGACATCTAGAAAGAAATGAGTATCTCTGAGATTTTGTTTGTTCATTGTTTGAAGGTAGGTCAACCTCTTTAGTGGGAAGTTAAGTTTGAAAATGATTCACATTTCATTGGATTTCCACTTGTTTCTTCCCACTTAAATCAGGCAATAAAATTGACAGCTGTGATTCTATTTTGTGAAATAGACTCCATCTTAGGATGTGACAAAGTTGCCGCTCCATCTTATGCTGACAAGGAATATCCTGAGGCCTTTTTTCTTAGAACAATGATATGGTCTAAGCTAGTGTATGCTGCACCAAATGACAATAGAAGTAAATTTATCCTTCAAACAAATTCTTGTTTAATTGCACAGGATTTAATTACACAGGATTTCATGAAGAATTTTCATACATGTATACAACACATATTGATGATATCCATCGACGTAGTCCCCTCTCTTCCATTCTTAATATTTCCCTTCACTCTTCATATCATCTCTTGCCTTTGCTTTTTTACTCTGCTTTCTAATTCATTGTGTCTGAATAAAATTCCATTTTATTATTCAGTCATCAGTGTACCCAGGAAGATTGTATAATTTGGCTATTGTTAATCGGTAATGAGAAATAGGTGAATATTTCTACACTATGATGACTTTAATTCCTTTGAGTATATACTGAGAAGTGGTGCCAATTCAAATTTTTCAAGGAGTTTCTACACAGATTTCCATAACACCAGTATTAATTTACATTCCTCCTAACAGGGCAGTGTTCCTTTTTCCCCCCACATAATCAGGAGCACTTGCTATTTTTTTTAATTCTTAGTATATGTGCTGCCAAAGTGAGCTGATTTCTTTTTTTAATTCTTAAGGATAGCCATTGTGACTGGACTGAGAGAGAACTTCAGTATAGTTTTGATCTGCATTTCCCTGAGTGTTTATGATGTTGAATACTTTTTTGAGATGGTTGTTGGCCATTTAAACTACTTTTGAAAAGTGTCTGTTCAGATAACATGTCGATTTATTGATTGTTCTTTTGATGTTAAGTTTTTTGAGATTGTTATACATTCTGCATACTGTATATAATCTTCTGTTGGAGCAGTAATGGGCAAAAGATATTCATCATTCTGTAGGGTGCCATTTCACTCTATTAATTTTTACCTCTAATATGCAGAAGATTTTTAATTTTAAATCTTAATTTTCTATTTTTTCCTTTTATGTATTTTTGTTTTCATATCATGTGCTATAGTATTGGAGTCCTATGCAGGAAGTCATCACCTGTGTCCAATATGTCAAAGTGTTTCCCATGCTTTTTTCTAGGAGTTTCAAAGCTTTTGGTCTGACATTTAGAATTTTGGTGTATTTTATGTTAATTTGTGTGGGGAGTGAGAAATAGGAATCTACTTTTCAACCTTGTACATACACACATCCATTATTTCCAGCACCATTTGTTAAAGAATCTGCCTTTTATCCAATGTGATTTTGGCACCATTATAAAAATCATTTGGTTGATGCTGTGTGGGTTTATTTCTGTGTACTTTATTGCATTCCATTGGTCTTTGTCTGCTTTTCTGCCAGAATGACACAGTTTCTATTACTATGACTTTATAGTATATTTTGAAGTTAAGTGTTTTAATATTTTTGCTCATGTTTGCTTTGAATATTCTACATCTCATACCTTTCTATGAATTTTAGAGTTATTTTTTGTTGTTCTTTCAACAATAAGACTGGTGTTCTTAAGGGAAATTCACTGGAACCAATAGATTGCTTTTGTTTATATGGCCATTTTAAAAATGTTAAGTGGTACCTTGGTTCACAAGCTTAATTTTTCCAGATTTCTAGTTGCAAACTGAATCAGAAGAGAACCAAATGAAATTGAATGGTTACATTCAATGTTGACCATACGGAGAAATTTGATTTAGCTCTCATCTAATTCATTTTGCAACCAAAATTGTAGAAAGAATTAAATTTGTGAACCAAGGTACCACTGTAATTCTGTTGACTGTTGAACATGAAGAGTGTTTCCATCTTATAGCGTGTTTTTCATTTTATCTTTTTAATGTGAAATTTGCATTGTAGAGGTTTTCACCTTCTTATACATATACATTTCTTAAATTTTGAGTGGAACTCTTTTCTTAATTTCTCATCATTTTTATTTTGTTTGTGGAAAAAGGCTTGATTGCTTTGCTTAGGTTGATTTTGTCATACTGCTAACTTGCCAAACTAGTTTACTGGATCTAAAGGCACTTCTGTAGAGTCTTTGGAATCTTTTAAGTAAAGAATTTCATTACCTGATGAAAAATGTGATAATTTGATTGCTTCCTTTCTGATTTCCATCATTTGAATTTCTTTCTTTGGCCTAACTGCTCTAAAATTTCAAGTACTGTATTGAACAGGAATGGTGATACACTTGTCCTGATTTTCAGGGAAATGCTTTCATTTATTCCCATTCAGTATGATATTGGCTGTGACTTTGTAGTTTACACCTTTTATTAAATTGAAGTAAAATCCTTCTCTACTTCATTTCTTTAGGGTTTTTATCATAAAGTTTCTCGAAAGTTGTTTCAAGAGTTTCTTTTTCTATGAGAATATTATATGCTTTTTACACTTGGTTTTATTTATAGATTACATTTATTACAATAAATGCATTACATTTCTTTGCATATCATAAATCGTCTTCACATCTCTGTAATGATAATGACTTAACCAGGGTGATTGTATTGTTAATGTGTTGTTGAATGCATTTTACAAGAATTTTAATGAAAAATTTTCCTGTATGTGTATCAAAAATACATACTTGTTTATAACTTTTTTCTTTAAAATTGTTATTATCTTAGTTACTTTTCTCTTATTGCTGAGACAAAATTCTTGATGCCCAAAACGAAGGAAGAAAAGGTTTATTTAACTTATTTTTTGGAGGTTTTAGTCCATACTCAGTGGGTTCTAAGTCATGGTGGCATGGGTAAGAGACAACAATCATGGCAGTGGCAAGCAATAAGGGTGAAAAACAAGGAAAGCACGTCTGCTTCCCTCCCTCATATTGTGTGCCAGCTACCTGCCTCTGGGTGAGTGCAGCAATCACACCCACATTTAAACACAAAGCATAGCATTATCCAGTTTTGGTATTAGTGTCATGTAGGCTTCAAAGAATGCTTGTGTAAGCATTTTTTTCCTTTGAAATTTCATACAGTAGTGTGGTGTTGTGAGCATTGGCATTTGTTCATGTTTAAACACCTGTTAAAATTCAGCAGGAAATTTGTTTGGTTCTATGATATTTTTTGTAGGGAAACATCTAGCTCCAATTCTTTGTAATTGATCTGTTTAGACTACTTATGTCCTCATGGTTCAATTTTGGTTAGTTATACCTGTCTAAAAATTTATACATCTCTTCTAGATTTTCCAGTAGTAGAATATATTTTCATAATAGTGTCTAATTATTTTCTCCATTTGTTTGTTTTAGTACTATTTTTTGCTTTAAATTTTTAATTTGGATCTTTTTCATTCTTTTGATTAGTTTGGCTAACAGTTTAGTCATTTCAAGATTTTTTTTAATATCAACCTTTTATTTATATTCTTTTAGTTCCTATTTCTTTCATTTTAATTCTGCCCTTTATTACTTTATTTTTCTTCTACTAGCTTTGAGTTTGGCTTGTTTTGGTTTTTGTAAGAATGTGTGAAGCATATTTAAATTACATATTTGATGTTTCTACTTGTTTATTTATTTAAAATCACTCAAAAGTGTAAACTTTCTTGTTAGATCTCTCTTTACTATATCTCACTGCCACTGGTATGTTGTGCTTCAATTTTTATTTCATTAAAGGAATATTTTTAACCCCACCTCAAATTTCTTTGTTGAACTACTTTTCATTCAAAGCTATGTTGTTCAATCTGCATGTGTTTCTGTATTCTGTTTGTTTCCTTGCTGTTGATTTCTAATTTCATTTCATTGTGATCTGATAAGACTCATGATATTACTTCAAAAAATTTAAGAATTATTTTATTGCCAAAAATGTGATCAATTTTTAAGAAAGTTCTGTGAGCTGCTGAGAAGAATGTGTATACTGTAGTTGTTGGGTGAAATATACCATAGAAGTCTACTTTGTCCATTTATCCTATAGCATAATTTAACTCTGATCTTAAAAATACATTTTTTGTCTGAATAACGTATTAGCATGAATTGACTGTTGAAGGGATGCATTATAATCATATTGGGATCTGTGTGACTCTCAATGTCAGTGATGTTTGTTTTTTTGAAATTTGGGCACACTAACATTTGTTAAATATATATTTATTTTCCCTTTGGTTTGTTTACTTTTCCTGTTTGTAGTGATCTGCTTTGCCCCTGTGACTAATGTTCACTTGAAATAATTTTTGGATACCATAAATGATTTATACCCCTGCTTGTTTTTGGATTTTATTTGCATTCAAACTTAAGCAAACACTCTCTCAAACAGAAATGGAGATAAATTTGCAACCAAAGAAGAGCTTCTAAGTAAATATGGTTTGTGGGGTAAGGAGGTATGAATGACCTGCTGCTGGAAACCCATCCCTGCAATTACAGGAGAAACAACACAAAGATCATATTTACTGCCTCTATGGAGGCATCAGCAAAACACCCTTACACTCTTTCAGAATGTACACTATTGACAAGACCATACTCAATTGCAGACTGTGTATATAATATAATCTGCTGTCTGCAGATTATACACAGAATGCTCTTTTCACTAGATTGATGACCTACTGACGAGATATCCACTCTTTTGAGACCTACAATGAAAGTGGAAACCTCAGGTTCTGAAAGAATATAAGCTATGTTGAAATACACTAATTACCACCAAAGCAGTAACAAGAAAATGCGACTACAAAACTGACATGGCAATATATTCAAAACTTCACAAGAGTCTGATATCCTCTGTTCATCAAAAAGAAGTTTGTGCTTTCAGTGTTTGATTATTTTTCTTCATGCCTAAATCTTGTAATCTGAACAGCTACTTTGAAGACAATAATACCCAGTATATCAGCTAGTGTTAATTTTCTATTATTTCTTTTGCAATTTTGTATCATCATTTTTATTGGGATTTCATTGTTTTGTTTTGTTCTTTAAAAAAGGAATCTGATATCCTAGGACACATCAAGACACATTATCTTTATGTTCTGGATCTCTCCCCAAGCTAATTCTGTCCATTGTGTATCTCTCTTTTCCCATGAGGTTGTCATCTTCCCTCTCCATTGTGCTGCTCTGCTGCCTTTATTGTTGGGGATTCAGAGCTAATGTCCTCTTTCTGACCATGTATTCTGAAACTTGTATCTCCTGGTCTTCACCTATCTCTGACCGTCACTATTGAACTGTGCATTCCATCCATTGCCCACTTCACTGACTATCTCTTTTCCAGTTGTTTTGATTTCAAGTCATGGAAAAGTTGGAAAATGCTGCCTGCTTTTATTCCTTATTCTTGTCTCCATATATGAATCATAATTCTTGACAACCTGTGTAACTCACTTAAGCTTTCTTTTCTTTACACTTAAAATGGTCATATAAACTTCACTGCATTGGAACATATTCTAGTTTTTACTGGCAACATTTTCCCCACAACTGCAATTCTAAGACCCCAAATAAGAAACGTTTTGCTTAAAAGATTCTTTGAGTTTCATTTAATGATAAAGTAAAATATAATATATAAGGTATGTGTAGAGACAAGGTTCCCATATGACATCAGTTTGATTAAATGAGCAAAAATTAAAGTTAGAAAGCAATCAATTAAATACAATTAGCATTAATCACAGAAACACTAGCTTGTATAGCAAAGACAAAAGATTAAATTTTCAGGAAGATATATCTGAAATAAAACAGTTCAAAGAATGTGGAGTTAGAACATGTGTGATATTATGATTTATAAGACACTAATTATGTATGCTAGCTGAATTTCCAACCAAGAAGACTTTGAAATTTGAAAGCTGGATTCCATTGATTGAATGTTTTGTTTCCTTGGTAAAATTTATCTTTCTGAAAGATGGCACAGGAATGGATTCATAAGTAAAGCAATGCGTCCATGAGTGAAAATAATGAATGAGAGGAATCTGTCATACTGGTGCATTTAAAGGATGTTTTTCCCTTTTTATTCTCCTGTGTTCAGAGTAGCATTAAAGCCAAGGTGCTTAACTGAAGGTGACACAAGTTCCAGAAGTGGAAGAACTGGAATTTGCCCAGGGCTACGTACGAACTTGACACTAATGAGATACGCAGTTACACCTGCTTGGTTCTGTGTTTACCACATCCTGATACTGTGATTTCCTAAAGGTCTCTTTATCACAATATCGTTTCAAAAATAACATTAAATTTTAACAGTTAAATTTTAAAATGTGTAACTTTTCGCTCAGCTTGAACTTCTTGCCCCTCTTTTCAACAGACCTTTTACAACAAATTCTCTGTCAAGTTATAGTTTGGTTAATACTCACTTTTTACAAGTATACAGACCTGTGACTAATTCAGAGATAATTATAGTACCAATTCTATTGACAAAATTGTAATATCAAAATGGAAAAGAGTACATTTCTACTCTATTTTTCCAGTAATATTACCCTGTCACTTCAGTGCTCAATCAAAAATTCCTTGGCTTCCTTCCTTAAATCAAATTTGCCCAAAGCCCTAAGAAATCACATTTTCATAAGCAACTTAGGCAGGCTACATCTACAAGCCTCGGGAGTAAGATTACCACATTGCCACCATCAAAAATGTCTCTTATGTGATATTAAGAACTTTGAAAACCGACCTATGCTTCTTTACTGTGCTTATCCTCAGAATTTAGCGAAGTTCCTAATTAGCTTCTCTGCTCTAGTTAATGCGCTAACCAGTAGAGTTTACATTTCAAAGGCAACATGATGGAAATGTGCACATTTTCATTTAAGAGCTCCTACACTTGTATTTGTACAGTAATTCTGTGTGAAAACTCAAGTGTCAAGGAAAATTTAGCAAAGGAGAGAGCTATAAAGATGAAGAATTTGCAAAAAGTGGAAGGAAGGCATTCAGGAGTCAATTTGCACCTTGCTTCCTAATTTGAATTTTAATAGGGAAGCACCTATAATAGTTACATGCTGGAAGGAAACAGTGACTGAAAAATACACATAAGATATTACCAGATAATTACCATACATTTTTAAAAGCATATTCTATTGTTCATGTATATTTTTTAATTAGGGTATGATAGAAACTTCAGAAGTCAGAGCAGAAATGTAATATGAAATGCAAAACACAATTATAAATCTCTGAATGATGAACTTTTCTATTATAGAAGAAAGAACTCTCAGGGACCACATTAAACACTATGGCCACTAAATATTCCATCAAATTCAGAAGTACAAAGTTCCTATAACATTGTATCTTATGGACCTGTGTACCATGCATGCAAAACAACCGTGGCTGAAAAAAGAAAGAATGAGGGCAGAGCACAAGAGAGAACAGGGAAAGAATCACACAGGAAAACCATTTTAGCACTTGTGATTAATAAGAAGATCAACAAATATTCTAAACTCAACGTAATATGTTTGAAACTTTTTTTCGACGCTCATGGAAAATGGTGAGTGCACTGCCTGCAGAAATCTTGTGAACAGACAGAAAGAGTACTACTAGATGAAGAAACATAAAGTCAAACTAAAGTTGAATTTCCTTGATTTGCTGTTGGGAGTTCTGCTTCATGTATTATCGGTAATGTAAATTACTCGTTCCATAATTGTGTTGCAATACTATCTAAATGCACACACTCTTCATATCAGTTTTCATTATAATGGAACCATGTTGACTAAATCTGGGTCTTGAAATACAAGAAACAGTGGTAAAAAATTCTTTTTACCATGAAGGTCCCAACGATTAAATAATAATGTGAGATCATTTATAAAATGAACCTGCTGAAGATAAAATTGATTTTAAGGTATATGTTATTTTAGGAACCTAAGACCAGACTTCCTACAAATATAGTGTTTTCTTGGCTTTAACATTACTATTCTTCATATTTGCGTGTGTGTGTTTGTGTGTGTGTGTAGTGCATGCTATGTGTTGGTGATAACTCTCTGTCCATTAAACAGCAATTCACATTGAGCTCTTCCAACCTCCTAGCAATGACCATATTCTGTTTCCACAAATTTAGAACACTCTAAATGCCTCATAAACAAGGATCACGCAGAATTTTTCTTTCTATAGCTATCTTATTTTCCTTAACATAATTTCCTTAGCATTTACCCAAGCCATAGCATCAGAATTTCTTTTCAAGGTTGAATAATATTCCATTGCATGTATACAACACATTTTGTTTATCTTTTATCATGTATAATTGATTTACTACCATATTTTCATTATTATAAATATTGCTGTCACAAGAATGGGTTTAACAATGTCATTTGATACCATTTTTTTTATTATTTTCAATATATACCCAGAAGTAGAAATGGATCATGGTGTAATTTTAGTTTTAATTTTGAAAGGGACACTACAGCATATTCCACAATAACTCTTGTACTTTACATTTCCACTAACAGTGCACAAAGATTGATCTAAATGTCTATCTTTATACTGATACCACATTGCTTTGATTATTGTTGCTTTATAAAAAAATTTGAAAAACAGGAAATGTGAGTCTTCCAGTTAGATATTATTTTTCAGGACATTTTCTTTATTTGGTGTCCTGTGAGATTCTATGTGAATTTTAGAATGGGGTTGTCTTTTCCTGGAAAAAAAAAAAGTCATTGAGATTGTAGTAGGGATTGCATTAAATTTATAGATCAGATGATATTAACATTTTAACAATAATATCTTTGAACTCATAAACCCAGTATAACTTCATTTTATTTCTTTAATTTCTCTCAGAAATCTTTTAGAGACTTGACTGTAAAATACTTACATCTTTTGTGTTAGTTGATTCCTAAGTATTTCTTCTTTTTAGTGTTATTCTAAATGAAATTAATTTCCTAATTTCTTTTCATATTGATCACTATTGGCATTCAGAGGTAATTTTTGTGTGTTGGCTGTGAACTGCTATTTTCCTGAATTATTTTAACAATTCTAAAGTTTTGTTTGTGTCAGGTTTTTATTGTTTTCTGTATAGAAGTCACATAACACACAAAAATAATTTTACTTTTTCCTTTCCACTTTGGATGCCTCTAAATTGTTTTTCTTACCTAATTACCTGGGTTAAGGCTTCGAGGAATATGTTGAATAATAGTGATAAACGTGAACACTATGCTTTGAGAATCTCCTGTCCCTGTGGTTGATGGCTTTGGTCCACAGGGTGGTGGTACTGAGAAATATTGCTAACCTTTAAAAGTGAGGTTTCCTAGATCACAGGCAATATGCCCTGAGAAGAGACAATACATATGGTGTAGTCTCTCTTTTGTTTGTCTCTGATTTATTGTCATTTTCTTCCTTCTATTAATTATTTTTCTTTTCAAATGTTTGTACTTATCACAAAAATTTACCACACAGAAAGCCTCAGTTATACAAAACTGCAAAAGATACAAATAACAATATTCTTTTCTAACTACTAGGTTAAAAAGCTATGAGATTTTTAAAAACTGATAGAAAAAAAGCATTGCTGTCAAATATGCTTTTTTTTTAGTTTAGTCTTTTTCTGGTTCTTTAAGTTAAAGAGTTCAGTTGTTGATTTGAAATTTTACCTTCAATGGTAATGTTTTTAGTTATAAATTTTCTCAGTGGTTCTGTTTTCATTATGTTCTGTAAATTTTGCAAATTGCATTTTGTTTTCACTCATCTGTAAGTATTTTCCAAACTTAGCTTGTGATTTCTTGTTTGATACATTAATTTTTAGAATCATTTTTAATTGCCACATATTTCAGTTTTCTTCTTGATATTAATTTGTAACTTCATTACTTTTGGTCAGGGAGACATTTATATTTTTCTGAAATCTTATTTTTCTAAGTCTGTTCAAAAAATTTGTGACCCAAGTTATGAACTATCCTGGAAAATGTCCCGTATTCACTGCAGAAAATGGCGTATGCTGACAGTAGTGAGTGCAGTCTTCTACACATACCTGTTTTGTAGCTCTCAAGTTTTCTGTTTCCTTATTAATCTTCAATCCAGTTGTTCTTTCCCCTGTTGGGGGTTGAGTATTTAAATTTCCAATAATTATAGTAAAGCTGTTAATATCTTAAATCCTGTCAGTTTTTAACTTTGTATGCTTTAGAGATATGTGATTGAAGTGAGGTGTTTGTGTTTGTTATGTCTTCTTGTGTATTGAATCATTTACTAATAATTAATGTCTTTCTTCATCACACAAACATTTTTAAAATGCTGAAGTCTATTCTACCTGTCATAATAAGGAACACTTACTGTCTTTGGTTATTATCATATGCAATAACTTCCCTTCTTTAACTTCTGATCTATTTGTTTCTTTGGACCTGAAGTATATCTCTTATAGATAATATGAAGATACGATCATTTTTAAAAAAATCAAACATCTGTCATTTGCTTGAATATTTTAACTAATATTGGAAATAATTAAGGAGAACAGCTAACTTATGTCATTTTATTTCTTTCTTTTTTTAATAGTTTTATCTTTCATTTTATGTATTCCTATAATATTTTGTGCCTAGCTGATATTTTTGTTTACAAAGAAATTTTTCCTTTTGTGTATATTCTTAAATTATATTTTATGTTTACCATGGCAATTAATTTTAATACTCTAAAATTATGGCACTTGAATTCAAATCAGATTAAATTTAATAATATATATGGACTCAATTCCTTTAAGAGTCCTGTCCTTTCCTATTTTAGTTACTGATACCTCTAAATTACATATTTTTGTATTGTGTTTCAAAAATCATAAATTAATCATTTTAATACACTGGTAATTCAGTACTGGCATTTAGAATATTTTTTGAAAAGTATAAGCCTCTCAAATCATTTAGAAGACAGAACCTGTGTCCATACACAACTCTTGTTATAGCAATAGCTTTTATAACTACCTCAGCATTTATCTTTACTGAGTTACTTATATCTATGTATGACTTCAGATTACTTTCTGATATTTTTTAATGTCAAATTGAAAACGATATTTTAGTATTTATTGTAAGGTAATTATTGTAATAATGAACTCAACCAACATTTATTTAAGAATTTCTTAATATCTCACTTTTGATGGTTAGTTTTCTTAGATACAGAATTTTTTAAAAATAGCTTATTTTTTTAAGTGCTTTAAATGCATCAGCTTGTATAATTTTCTGATCTCCAAATATTTGAGTGAAAAATCTGGTAGTGATCTTATTCAGTATCCTTAAATAAGAACAGTGAATGGATAAAAATAAATGTTGTATTTAGATGTAATGGAGTATTATGCTGTCATGAGGAAAGATGAAACTGAGTCATTTGTATAAAAATGGATGCATTTTGAGATCATAATTTTAAGTGAAATATCAGACTCACAAGCTTGGACAAGATTTCTCTTATTTGAGAAAACCAAATTATAAATGAAGAGCAGAAGAAAAGATAGATAATAAAGTAAGGAGGTAGATCCTTCTCAAGGTTTAAAGGGATCAAGATGGAAGGAGGAGAGGCATTTACTAACTCCATTCAAGGAAAGTAAAATTATATACTACCAAAATGTGCTAATAAAAGTCATAAAACTTTTAGGAAAAAAAAAAAAGAAAGGAAGAATGTCTCTCTTGCTGTTCTCAAGCTTCTCTTCAGTATTCATTGACAATTTGATTATAATGTCTTTCATCGTGGGTCTCTGTGTCCATCCTATTTCAAGTTGTTGAGCATCCTGAGGTTTTTATTCATCCAGTGTAGATCATTATTTCTTCACATACTTCTCTGTGCCGTTGTCCTTATCTTCTCTTTCTAGACCTCCTACAGTGTAAATGTTGGTCTGACTGATGCTGCTTCAAAAATCCTTTAGGGTGTTTTTACTTTTCGCTCTCCTTACTTTTCATACTTTACAATTTGTATTGTCTTTAAGTTTATTGGATCCTTTCTCTCTCTGATCAAATGTACCATTGGTACTGTGTTTTTCATTTCAGCTGTTATATTTCCCAAGTCCAGAGTATATTTTTAGTTTCAATTTTATAGACTTTTGTTATTCCTATATTCCTTGACTTTTTATATGCATGTCTGCCTTTATTGACTGATTATCATTAATATATTTTTTAAAAATATTCAGTGTAACCACAATCAAGTCTAACCAATGCTTTCTGTTGACATGTGGTTTGCTTTAAATCCATCATACTGTCTTGATTCATTACACAATGTTTTTTTCACTGCAGTGGAAATTTGAAACTAAACATGTGGTAACTTTAGGCAATCCTTCTTTCCTAGATTTGCTAGTTTTGCTTTTGCAATAGATTATTTTAGGTTATCTCTATCCTGAGAATTATTTTAGGTATACATTTAAGGCCTTTTCAGATATTTTCTGAGCATATACCTTTTCCTGGGGATGCATACTGACTATAACAAATCCTTCAATATACAATGTAGCTTTTGGGTGCTTCATTTCAATATATACTTCCAAAAGTTAAAGAAGGGAAAAATTAGGAAAGGTGCTGAGCCTGAAATCCCAGCACTTGGTACACTGAGGCAGGAGGATCACCATCAGCTTGAAGCTATCATGGTTACTATACAGTGAGTATTTGTGGTAAAATGGAAAAATATGAAAAATATATCAAAAATGTAATAGTTTCATTCCTCCATAACTCACATTGAAATATAATTGTGTTTGTAAGTTTTGAAGGAGGATCTTGAGAGTTGACTGCCTTTGTAACTGTATAAAAGGCATTATAAGATGGTATTTCAGGAGTGATCATTTTCTCTTTGACCTCCTGCCTCTAGCTATGTGAAGTTACGACATTCACAGTGCCATTTTAAAGGCAAATGCTATCCCTTCACCAGATGTTGAGGCTGCTGGTATATTGATATTGAAAGTTTTTACTTCCAGAACTATGAGACAATAAAATTGTTTATTTTTAAGTGCTCTGTTTCATCAGGACAAAGTGGACTAAGATATAACTAGATAATAGTAAAAATTTAGAGTCATTGTTAGTCAACTTTATTTCCTTTCTACTTTATGGAATATTTATATGGCAATTATTTTATTTAGTTAATAAGTCATTAGTTTGCAAATATTGTTGAAAGTCATAGCCTCTTGTCAGCTCTTAGAAGGGAAGGAAAACTGAATACTTCAAAACGGTGCTTTGAATGAGAAGACAATTTTGTGCATAGCTGGAGTTTTTTTAGAAACCATATTTGTGAAATTTTTCTTATTTGCTCAGTTTGCCTGAAAGGTTATCAAATAAAATTTTGTTTTAAATGCTGTATTGGTTACTTTCCTCTTGTTTAGACTGTATTGGTTACTTTCCTTTCATTGCTGAGACAAAATACCTAGCGCTCAAAATTAAGGAAGAAAACTTTAATTCAGTTTGTGGAGGTTTCAGTTCATAATCAGTTGGCTCCAAAGCAGGGTGCCATGGCAGGGGGACAACAGTTCATGGCAGAGGTAGATACCAAAAACAACAAGGACAAAAGGGGCAAAAGTGGGGTGCAAGCCTCTTTCCCTCCCTTATATTTTAAGCAGGCTACTCACCCCAGGACAGGTGCAGCACTCACGCTGCCAATTCCAGCACTAGACAATGAATCAATCACAAGCTCTAGATTCAGCTGCCTTCAAAAGGTCCACTTTCCATGACCCTATGAAGCTTCAGGGGGACATCCAGATACAAGCTATGACACAGACTATATGTATTTATTATTTTTTCTTTCATCAAAACTCCTGTCTTATATACTCAAAACTTACACTGGTACCGCTCACACAAATCAGTCTTGATTCAGAGTTCTGAGTCTTGCAAAACTAACCTCTTCATGACCTATATCTTTGAGTAACATGAACTGTACAATTCACTTTAGTCTGGGAGTGCTTTTGAAAGCTTCTGAAATAAGAACTCATACTTTTCACCCCAGCTAGATTTCTATGTCTGGACTGTGAAAGAAGTGTTTTCAAAGAGATATATTTCAAAAGCAGTGAGTAAATTCACTTATTAAGGGTAAGTTTAAAAAGAAACAGTTACTTTGGCATACCCAGTGGCGTGTACTGTTGCTGATCAATATCAGGATAAAGGTGAAAACTGGTTTGAAAGGATTTATAACTCCCGTGGTTGATCACTTTATCATTAGTTGTTGACTTATTTTTGAGGTAATGACTCTTTCTTTAAGAAGAAGAAATACCGTGCTGAACATTTGAACTGATCCCCTATTGCCTGCACAGAGGTGTTTTTAGTTACAGTCATTTTTTCATGCACTTAATAAGTATACTTGATGAATTTTAAAATGCTGAATACTGTAATATGAGTTGGAGGATAAAATGTAAACAAAAAAGATTTTTAATACTCAATCTTAAAAGCTTTTCTCAGAAAAGTTAAGGTAAAGCACGCCAATTTGCAAATGATTTTCATAAAGGAGTGAAAATTAACTAATAGTACATTAATCCCATGGAGAAAATCATATAAAAGAAGAAATAAATAGCATCTGTCAGCTGCGGTCAGTTCATCTTCCTAAGAGTAAAGGTCCTTCTTTTTAGATTTGCTTTGATAAAATTCGAACATCAAACTGTAAGTTTATAGAATCTGCATGTTCTTTATGCCTAACACTCTTCTCCTCAATCACTAGAAATCAATAGATAGTTGTAGGTTGCTTTAGTGTTTAATTTTATGTGTCAACGTCATGGGACCAAAAAATATATATTTAGTTAAATATTATTGTATTTCTAGGCTGATGTTTTGGTGGAGGTTAACATTTAAATTAATCTGGTGAGTAAAGAAAGTAGGTCACCATTATGTGGACAGGTCTTATCTAACCAACTGAAGGCCTTAAAGGGAAAAGACTGACCCTTCCTCCCTCTACATCATTTCATTCCCCCATCTCAGAATAAGATAACATTCTTGTTGCCTTACCATCTTCAGACCTTGATTTATCACTCAGTATGAAATATCTGCTCTTCTTGAATTTGGAAGCTGCTGCACTTTGAACTAGAAATACTTCAGTTATTCTTGTTCTCATGCCTTTAGACTCAACATGGAAGCAAACCCCTAATTCATCTAGGTCCTTGGAATGCTGATTCATGCTGTAGATCTAGGAACTTGTCAGCTTCCATAAACAAACAGGAGTATCATTTCTTTACAGTAAAATTCTGTGTATATGTCCTGCCTCTTCTGCTTCTTTGGAGAACATGGACTAACATAGTGGCTCAGCAATTGTGCCTTATCCTAATTATACTTTATACCTGAAGACACTGTTTAACTCACTTACCACCATAGGTCAAATGAGGGATGCAGTCATAAGATTTCAAATACTCTTCCATCTGAAATGTCTGATTTGATTCATCTTTTATGTAGAAAGGGAAGAAATTGTGTTTATATTTTACCAATCCTCTGTGCATGTATAAAAGATTTTTTCCAAAAATGATAGTATTGAATAATTTCATTCATATATTTTTCAACCAGTTTTGAATAATCATTACATTCCAGGCCTCTTTCCATGTCATCAGAATAGACAAATGACAACAAAACAAAACAGCAACAAAAACAGTGTCAATATTGTGAGGGACAATATGTTTATTTATAAAAGATAATGCAAAAGTTAAGGTGATTAATGAATAATTGGAGACTATGTATGAAAATCAATGTGCTTCAATATCAAGAACCTTGAGGAGTTGGTGGTTTTTATCATACTTCTAACAAACTGTCTTATCACAGTTTTTTGGTAGCTGATAGGGACATAGATCTCATGGATCAGAAATAAAAGGAAAACTTCATGTGATCATTATATGTTGCAAACATATTAAAATTATCAACAATATTAAAATTATTTAAAATATTAAAAACTGACAAAAGAAAGGAAACTCCTCATATCCCTTTCTCTCAAAGTACTAGGTAATATTTAATAAAAAATAAGGGGCCACATGTTATCTTTCTTACTGTTTCAGCTATGAGAGTTAAAAGATGCCATGATAGGTCTCACAAGCTTCACTGTGTTTACTCAAATGAGTCTTTACGTGAAAATATGGTTAAACAAGAAATAACATGCAATCATTAAAGTTTCAAACTTTTGGGCATAACTCAAAGTTTTTAAGGTTCATATTTTTACATAATTTTAACTTAAAATTAACCTCTTTATTTTGAATATTTGTATATTCACATGTACTTGTGTGAAATGTAACAGAAATTCCATGTACTATTCAATTTTTTGCAATGATAATGTCCTCAAAAACTATAATAAAACATTA
>RJWT010018650.1:0-18707 GCA_004365215.1 Cuniculus paca
AAACACTTCACTCCAAACCTTTTGACTGGATGGTTTGTGTTGACAAGTCTGCTGTGATTCTGATTCATTTTCCTTTATAGGTGATCTGTTTCTTTTCTCTAACAACTTTTCATATTCTGTTCTTGTGCTGAATTTCTGGGATCTTGATTATTGTATATCTGGGTATAGATTTATTTTGGTTATGGCTAGTTGGAGTTCTATATGCCTCCCTTATCTGTATACCAGATCCTTTTCCCATGTTTGGGAAGTTTTCTGCTATTACTTCTGTAAATAGCATTTTTATTTCATATGTGTTGACCCCTGCTTCTTCCCTGATACCTATCACTCTTAAATTATTTCTCTTTGCACTGTCTTGCAGCCATTAAATTGTTATATCCTATTCCTTGATATTTTTAAAAGATCTTTCCTTTCAAGATCACTAGCTTCAATCCTGTCTTCAAGGTCTGAAAGTACATCTTCAGTCTCTTTCAGCTTTTGATCAACTTTTTAATTTCCTGAATATCTTTTTGAATTTATTTCATGCATTGTAATTCCTTTCTATATTGTTCATTCAAGGTTTCCATAATTTTCTTATGCTCCTCTTTTTTATCTATGTCTTCTTTAGATATATTGAGCAATTCTTTCATTATGTTTTTCATTCTTCTTTTACCTTAAACATTGTTTCTGATCTGATTACTTTTACAGTGTCATGAAGTTGTTTCTTTACTTCAGTTGTTATCTTCTTGGAGATTTCAGGTGTATGACTTTCATTTTCTTCCATGACTATATCTCCCAGGCTTGCTGTTTGTGTGGGCTGGAGGTCTGAGATTGCCTTTTACTCCTTCATCCCATGTTGTGGGGTCCCAGGTACTTCCCACATTGGCTGCCCTTCCAAGGTGTAGGGGAATGGGACAGGCACCTGGGTTCTCCTGACCCCAGGTTTACAGGGAGGTAGCAGGGTGTGGGGCAGGCTTCTCTAGACCTGTGCAGCTACAATGAGGCTTCCTTGAAGGCCAGGGGTGCATGGTGGTGGGGCTGCTTCTCTCAACCTGTGTGTCTACACTGGTACTCCCACAATGGTGGCAGGCCCACAGGGGTGTGTTTGTCTGATTCTCCTGGTGGGTGATGGCTGCTCAAAGGAAGCAAGGACCTCCAATGGTGGCCTGCTGGTGTACAGGGCTTACCTGGCTGTGTGTCCCTGCTCCTGGCGGCTGGCAGGTAGAGGCAGGTCTGCTGGTTCTCTCTGCCCATGCTGGCTGCCTGCAGGAGGCAGCCTTCCTGTGGCAGGAGCCTGCAGGCTGAGGCAGATCTGCTGGTTCTCTCTCCTTACTTGGTCTTTAACAGTGAGGGTCTTGACTAGTCAAAGTAAAGATCATAGGGCTGGGGATTTAGCCCAGTGGTTCAAGTACTTTCCTGGTAAGATTCAGGTTGTGAGTTCGATCCCCAGTACGAAAGAAAAAAATAAATAAATAAAAATAAAGTAAGAATCAATGACCATTCATTCTTTCACATAACCAATACTTATTGAATGTATGTTAGTTAATAGGCCCTGTTGTGGATAGAGCAGAGAGACAGAAATTATCTTACTCTCAAGGAGGTTACTTTCTATTGAATTGACACAATCTTGGAAACAAGTCAAGAAATAAATCAGCAAGATGCAATGGACTGGATGTGATGTTATTTAAAGGTTCTTTTCAAAGGCAATTAAGATATGAAGGTGGTGCCTTCATGATGGTGTTTGTGTCTCTATAGGAAAAGACAGGAGAGAAATAATGTCCCTCCCTTCGCCATACGAGAACACATTAGGTTGTCTACCTGCAACAAAAGATGAGAATCTTTACCCAAACTCAACCTGTAGGCATTCTGAACTTGAACTTCCAAGTCTCCAGGACTCTAAGAAATAAATTTCTGATCTTTATCAGACATGCAGTCTAAAATAAATTGTTCTAGCAGGCTAAAATGATTAAGACACAAGATGATTTGGGATAATGGTAAATCATTAAGAAAATAAAGTTACTGATGTAAAAGTGAATGATAAGAGTAATTGGAAATAATCTAAATAATATATTCCCTTAAAGACAATTCTACATCCTCTGTATATCTGCATCACCCAGCACTTTGATCAACATACATGCTTTGATCATTCAAAAATCTTAGTCCAATAGTGAGTAGAACTTTGAACTTATAGTCTGTAAGATTCTTTCCATGTTTTAGACTTTGCTCTTGAGCATAATGAAATGGATATAAGGTTTCAGTGTGAGACATTAGGCTTGTGCACTACCCCCCCCCAAAAAACATGTCCTAGTTGTGTCTCAACTAATTCAAGGATCCGGACAACAATGTAGTTCTGAATTTTCCTTATCCAGTAGAAGAGAGGTAATAATTTACCCAATCTTAAAGTATTCTTTCCTTTGGCTTTGGAATATATTGTACTTTTTGCCAGCAAAAATTTCCTTTGTAATTACCTTTGGCTTAGATAAATATACAGTGAATTTAAATTCTCCAAGATCACAACATGTGACAGTACAGAATTATAGAAAGGAGCCAGTGGAGCAATCTAGCATTAAAATTTTGCTGTGCAGAGCCTATTGTTTTTGCTCATAAAACTGCCCATGAACATTGCTGCTATAATGCCAGGCAAAAGTAAACTGTTAACTGATGAAAACTAAAAGTGAGAAGGAATTTTCAAAGCCCATGAACATAAACTAATAGGATTCAAACTGTAGGGTCAGATCATTTAAAAACTATTTATCCTATTCAGAAAGTATCCTTCCAACCAAAACAAGAAGACTTTGTTTACCCAGGAGGACTAATGAAGGGCTATGGATCAAGCCATGCATTTGTTCCCAGATGGTCTGTCACACTGTTATTAATGAAAGTTTTATGACAGTACCAAGATGCAGTTTTACTAGCTCTTATCAGGATGAGAACCGTGTGCTTAGCATTGGGTTCTAATAGTTATAGGGCCTAAACAGCAAGCCTGCTTTTGAGATCTGAAACTTTCAGGCTTCTTTGGTTAGTACCTAGGTGAGTGCAAGGTCAAAAGAGGAACTGCAAGGTCAAGATTGTACTGGTCTTACCATATGTCAGCAGAGTGATTTAGAAGGGTCTGAATACTACACTTTTGTACAAGTTCTGTAGTTTACTACATAAATGTGTCTGAAAATCCTGTAAGAAAAGGATGAGGACAAGAAAAAGTTACTTTGTATTAACTGTTACTTCATTTAAATAGTTCTATAATATTAACATGGCTATTAAATGTTTTACATTCAGTGTAGCTCATAGTACCAAATTACAGTTATGCTGGGTCATGGCTGTGGTGAACGCATTCAGATCACCTGTAAGATAAGGGTGAGCATGTAGAGGGAAGATGTATCAGACAACAAGAAGTCACCTCTCTAGGAAATATTAATATTTTTAAGAAGAATAAATAATGTTTTGAATGCTTTATGACCAATCCCTCTTAAAAGATTTTCCCGTTTACTTTTTAAGTCTATCACTTGCTGAATAACATTGAGTGAGTCATGTACTTCCTAGTTCCATGCAAGTTGTGTTTATTCTGATTCTGTCTTTTGGACTTCAAATGATATTTTCTCTCTAAAGTCAGATCTTACAAGTTTTAATTAGCAATCGAATAATTTGAGTTTATGGAGATAATGATTTTGCCTAAAGGATTTTAGTGACATGGAAACTTCATGCTGTTTGTAATTTCCATTTTCTCTAATATTAGTTTGATAATGTAACTATCTTTGTCCATAACAAGGATAATATACTTATATAATGCCAGTTAAGTACAAAGAAATTAGCAGTTCTTAGGGTGTAAATTTCAGCACACAGTGGTGAAATGGTTTGTGAAGTTTGACAATGAAACAAGATTTCTTTTCCAAACTACAGTTACAAAAACAAAGCAAAAAAGCACGCTTCCTTTGTACAAGGCATTTTGATAAATGCAAAGAAATGAAAATACGAATAATTTAAACTAATATTTCTTCTTTTTGTTTTAAGCTTTTAATTTTCCTAAGGTAACAGAATAGTTTCTTGAGTTATCCATTTTAGTTTGGTAGTGTAAATAGTCTGTAAGATCAGCCTCGTGATATCAAAAGTACAAATCTTTAATACTTTTGAGACTCCTGGTGAACTGAACCAAATGTTCTCTTTGAAATCCAATAAAGAGTTTATGGAAACCCATAGTTAGTTCGAATCAAAGGGTATGTTGTTTGTCTTGTAAAAATATTCTTTACAAGTGAAAGAGGAATAGTTCAACAAAGATGAAAAGTATAGTCAGCCTCAGGTTCAGATGGCTGCAGAGCTTCATAATAACCAGTCCTAATCCCATGGGAACAAATTATTTAAGCGTCCTATATCTCTGCTTCTTTGACTTTTAAAGCCACTGTGAAATAATGAGGTAATGTACAGAAAAGGTTTCCTATGATATTCACCATAAAAATCTATGCTCCATGAGTGACAGCAGTAAGTTACCACAAAATAATCAATTTTCTTCATGCTAAACACTATTTATAAAATTTAAATATGAGCCTTGTTTCTCAATGACATATGCCATAAAGACTTCTGATAGTGTTTCCTATATATAAATTAAATGTTTACTTATTTGATCTGTACCAAATATGGTGGAAGTAGTATTTTTGCAGTTTATAGTTTCCCATACAGTCCCTTGATAAGACTTTCTGGTGTGACCAAGGTAGGTCTTAATCAAACTTCTTCATTATATATCTCTCCTCTCCAGGGTCATTATGTTTTCTCCAACTGTGATGCACAAAATGTTGCAGATTTTCTATACTTTTTTTTTATTTGAGTACATATCCCGCTATCTCTGCAAACACACCTTGATCCTTTTCTAACTCCTGAAAATTTTTCCCATGTTCCCCATTAAGTTAATGACATCTCAGCTCCTAGAGGGAATTATTTTTGTTACCTACTGGACAAGGTAGATTAAGGTTTTTCTTTAACTTTTGTTTATTTTGTTGAGAATAACTTTCCAAACTAATTTCAGCCTAAAAAAGTAGAAAATTTGAAGGTATGAGAGGTTCATTGTCTCATAACATAAAAAAGGAATTTTTAAAAAATATTTTGACATGAGCATCAAGATTACATGGATGATTAGTAGATGAATCATATCAGTATTTTTTGTTGTCAGTAATGATAAATGAAAAAGTTGTAGACTAACTCTTAAATCAGTGGAATTATGTAAGCATGTCTAATCTTTGAAAGATATTTGTTATTTATATTTGATTGATGAAATTTTTCCAAATATTCACTTCCAAAGCTTCTTATATCCCTGAGAATCAAACTTTATTCCACAGAATCTGTAACTTTGAAAGATTATCTTTGATTCTTGTTATTCATTCATTCTTCACTCTTGATGTGCTCGTATTAAATATTCTTGCCAGTAACATCTAACCTTCTGCTCAGACCTTGCCTATATTATAGTCTTTATAGAAAGAGCAGGTTTCCTGATGAGTCTGTAACAAAGTATAACTATAAAGGTTTGGTTAGAAAATATATTTTGATTGATCCAAAGTATACTATTTGCTATATTATGCCTTCATAGACAATAGAACATTGGTATTTCAACCATTTTGGTATATACTATTTTCAACTTATCTTGGTTACTTTTCTTTCTTTGCTGAGACAAAATACTTGATGCCCAAAATGAAGGAAGGAAAGGTTTATTTAGCTTACAGTTTTTGGAGGTTTCAGTCCATGCTCAGCTGGTTCCAAAGCAGGGTGGCATTGCTAAGAGGTAGCAGTTTGTGGCAGCAACAAGCAACAAGAGCGAAATGGGCAAAAAAGGAAAGCATGTCTCCTTCCCTCCCTTGTGTTGTATGTTGGCTACCCATCCCTGGGTGAGTGCAACATTCGCAATGGCAATCCCAGTGCCAGATAACAAACCAATAAAAAATGCTAGATTCAGCCACCTCCATGACTTTATGAGGCTTTGAGGGGACTCCCAGACACAAACCATAACATA
Organism: Cuniculus paca; assembly: GCA_004365215.1. Lineage (NCBI taxonomy): Eukaryota > Metazoa > Chordata > Mammalia > Rodentia > Cuniculidae > Cuniculus > Cuniculus paca. Next base: position 5,969 of record RJWT010018650.1, read on the forward strand.
ACTGCATGGTGCAAATCCAGGTACTAAATTTGTTATAAAGGATCTTTCCTGTAGAATAATCCCAGGGCACTGGCTTCTAAAATTAGTATTATTTGGATTTTCCTCAGTTTATCATGCATAGAACAGAGTGTCAAAAGCACATGAAGAATTCACTGAAGATTTAGATGTGGAAAGTATATTTGTTAATCATTGTCTTGTGAGTATGACAAATCCCTCTGTGTGCATTTTGAGTTCCAAAAGAAAACTCCTTAAATACCAGCTCAATCAAGAAGCAAAGATACAAATAACACAGAAATTTATTTTCTACCTCTCAGAAATTAATATGAAAGAGCAAACAGAAGAAAATTTTTTCCAAATGAAAGAAAGTATTGTGACAATGTCTTTTAAAAATTTCCCAAAGTAAGTTATCCTTGGTAAATTAAAGATTATTTTGGTTAAAAACTTGAAAAACTCCAAGTAACTGTGTATGTTTTATTTTAAGGGGTGATGCAATGTATCCCTCTAATAATAAAAAATTTATGACTCATCTACACACATACAGCATAATTACCTAGGATAAAAATGAATAGCCATTCTGTGAAAGCCAGGAACAGGTGATACAACCTGTCATTCCAGATGTTTGGTATATTGACTTAACAACAACTGGTTCCAAAGACAGGAGTCCCAGCTGCCCTACCAAGGGACAGAAGAGGGATTTCTTTGGAGGGCCACATGATAGGCATGCAGTGGTCAAGTATGAGCAGACTTGCTATGAGGAATGAGCAAGTGGATTATTTGTTATATCTCCTGTTCTGTCTGACAACTCAAGGGAACCAAAGGCAAGGAAGTGTCACTGGAGATACCTTTCTGAAAAAGGAAGTAGCTACTACTATATTAGTCTTTAATAGCAAAGATTGTTACTAAAAACATTTACTACCTATAGTGTTAGCTATTTTCAACTATACAGTATTTTATTTTACTCTCCAGGTAGATTGTTCTCGAACAGTGCCTGATGGAAAAATACCTGTCTAAACCTGAGTTTATGGTTAATTATGTATTTTCATGACTGTTTTTGAAGATATTAAATATTTGTGTTGTGTTGAGTGTAACATGCTGTGATCATTCTAAAACAGTTTATGTTCCATCCTTTAGACTATGTTCTATTTAGTAGTTAATGAGAAAGACTTCTATGAAAATCTTTTATTTTTCAATAAGAAAAACATAAGTAACACTATTTTTTTTTGTGGCACCAGGGATTGAACTCATGACCTCACGCTTGCCAGGCAGGTGCTTAGACCACTGAGCTAGATCCCCAGCCCTTTAAGTAACACTATTTCATAAATAATATAATAATATAACAGATAAAGTTTTAGGGAAAATGATAATATATATACTCCAATCTATTTTTCAATGTTTTTTAAAAATATTTACTATGTTAAATTAAAACTAAATGGTTCTTATGGACATTTTAGAATATATAACAAAAAAGACAATAAAAACCATCTATATCATTCAGGGTTAATATCAATATTTCTCTAACTATATTTTCAACCCTACTTCAATTTATCTAGCAAAATTCTATGATATGGAGCATACTCTTTCACTGAGTTTTCAAGCTTATTTTTTAAGGTTATTAACTATTTATTATATTGGTTACAAATGTGTTAATGAATTTGTTATCTTTTTAATTTTGATCTTTTTGGATTTGTATAGTATTTAGCATATGTGAATTGTGTAAAATTTTTAGTCTGACTTTAGCATTAATTTTTAAAAAATCTTCCTCACTACCTTTATATATTCATGTTTTCACATAGTATTTAAAGCTTTTTATTTTAAATACCTACTCAACATTCTAGTCCATAACACTTTTCTCATAAAAATCAAATTATGCATACTAAGCTATTTTGAAAATGAGAATCTACCATTGCATCTCTTTTCAAAACTAGTAGAATGCAAAGATTTAGAAAATAAGTTTCTTTTCAACATGCCAAATTACACTTATAAACTATTTTAACTTGAAGACATAGATAAGAATAAATTATTGTGTTTAATGATGTATATTAATTTGTGTTAGTCTAAGGCAATGCTAAGATCCCTATAATTATTGAATGATATATCACAATATTTGCTGAATTGGAAAGAGTATGTGACTACGAGATGCGTATTAGCTAACTGAGCTCTAGTCCTGATTCTAGGAATAATTAGTTTGGGGAACTGAACAATTTATTTGGCTAAGTTTCCATTTCTCCAGGGAGGTTATTGCATTCCCTAAATGAAATCAGTCAAGTACAATAAAGCACAGATCACACCAAAGACTTCCTACATAGACTAAGGAGACAAAATACCCAAATTATCAACTACTTTAGTTTAGGATGGAAGATGCTGCCATTCAAGAGCATGAGGTAAGGAAGTTAAGAGCTAAATGTATGCCAAATTCTTAGAACTAGCAAGTATCTATCTTTCCTCAGTAGTATAGGACATGGATTTTAAGGGATTTGTATGAGTTCACTTTCACAAAACACAAAAATGGAATCTAAGTCAGACTGCTTTGACACATTTGAAATGATTATTCATTATTTATCCTGTTTTAGAATTACTTCAAGTGATGGTAAAAGGAAATTGTTTTCTGTTAGCCTGGAACTTGAAAAAACAAGCAGTCTAACCAGAATTATACAGCAAATAATATGACTGACATGAGTTCTAACCAGTAAGAACAGACTCTGGCTTTTAACTGTTGGTCACGCATAAGATTATACCAGAAACCAAATAAATTGGAATTTTTTTGTACTGAAACTCAGCTATGAACTTAAGGTAGACTAGAAAGCAAATGAACAAGGTCTCTGCCATTCTAATTGGAGAAAGAGATAATCAACAAAGAAACATAAAACAATTTCACATAATCATTAATAATTTAAATAAAATTAAGCAGCTTAAATTATGTGACCAAGGGTGAGTTATTGTAAATAGCATACTCAGTGGTGTTTTCCGAGAATTCAAAGAAACTTCAGTAGACAACCAAAGGATGAAGAACCAGTCCTTGGAACATCTGGGGAAGGCACATCCAGGCAGAAGTAACAGCAGCTGACTAAACCTAAGAAGCTTGTGGTGTTTTTTGAAGGACTCTCAGAAGGCCAATGTAGCCAAAATGAAGTTAGTGGGAAATGTAGGACAACATATTGGAGAGGGATACTGGGAGATGAGGTCACATAGTCAAGATAAGATCACAGCATTCAATCAAATCTGACAAGTAATAAACGTGCTGGAAAGCTATTGGATGGCTTTAAGGAGAAGATGAAAATGATTTGAACTTTTTCGGTACTGGGAATCGAACTCAGGACCTTGCACTTGCCAGACAGGTGCTTATGCCATTGAGCTATATCCTTGGCTCCAGAAATGATTTGATTTAGTATTTAAAAAAGTAATTCTGGTGGTTTTGTGGAAGGTGGACTTAGGGAAAAAGAAACAAGGAAACTTGCTGATGTCTTGTCCTTGTGAGGTTATGGTGGAAGAGATGAAAAATGATCACATTGAGGATATATTAAACTATATATATATATGCTCAGATTTCTTTAAGGCTAAACCCTTGGCAGTCCATTATTTTATTTTTATAATGGATATTATTCCCTTTTATAAGCTCATTTTAAATATGTCATTCATAAATGATGGCAAATTTTTGAAGTAACAGGAAAGAAATTTGATGTCTTTAAAATGTCTTCCAATTATGTTACTTGAAGAGGATAAAGTTACATTGTATCAGGAATTTAGTGAAATACTTTATCATTTGTTTCTGTCAAAGTTTCTGACTGGAATCCTACAAGCCAGAAATTACAGAAGCTAAAAGTTCTTCATGTTTAGCTACCTTTACAGAAAAGACCTTTTGTATTTAAAAAAGAGTAAAAATCTATTTTTGCTATGTGTCTATGTAAGAAAACAAGCTGGAGTCACTACAGTAAGTATTGGTATCAAGTCTAAATAGGAATAAACTTCAAAAGATATCCTTGGAGAGCTTTCACCAACATTCTGCTTCATGCCTTTTTCTGTTCGTGTGATGACTCCTTTGGTCATGGCTCATCTTTTCTTCCCCAGGCAAACATTCTCAGAGGCAGCTGTAATAATGTGAAAGTTCATCACATAGTTTCTCCTGATTGTCTTATTTTTGCCAAAAGATGGATATGTGACACAGAGCATGCTGTTTATCTTTCTGTGAACTGTTTTTCTTATTGTTAAAATGAGAAGACTGCACTAGATAACCCTAACCCTATGTGCAATTCCAAGATTTTTAAATATGTCCTCTTTCTAATTTTTCCATGTCATCAACATAATACTTTACCAGCTTTGTTTGTTACTGCCACAACCCACACAGCCAGCAGAGTCTTTAGAGGACTAGACACATACTAAAAGAGAATCTGGAAATGGGTAGCACCTGACCTCTCTAATGGAGAGAGTGACAACCCAGCGTGGTCTGAGTCTTTATTTATACACAGTAAAAGGGAGGAATTGTGCAATGGAGTCAAAAGTGCAAGGTCTCAGTGTCTTGCTGAGAACACTGAAATTAAATGTTCTCAGAGCTATCTGTGCTGTAGTTAACATGGAGGAACACCAAGGCAAGTCACCTGCTCTACTGGGCTTTGCTCTACTCCCATCAACTTGTTTACATGGCTCACCTCTGGTGCTGTTTTCTCGGACCTGGCCTTGCTGCATGTATGGTTTTGATCTCCAGCTCAGCTGCTCCCCAGTTTTTTTGTGTTGATAATTTCCATAATCTATACCTCAAGTTCCTCTCTCATGATGTCCATTCTGATAAAGGAAACTTCCTTCCGAGCATCTATACCTGTATGTGGTACTGCAAACATGCTATATCCAACATGACTTATTAACTTTACCTAGAAATTTGCTTGTTTACCTGTATACTTTTCTCATATAGTCAAAGCATCTCCCTCCTTTTAAATACTCTAGTCCACTATTCTTGCAAGCAGCCATCTACTTACCTTTCAAGATATATTAGATCTATTTTGCTGGAGCAAAATATCCAATACTCGAAACTTAAAGGAGGGGTTTATGGTTTTGGTGAGTTCAGTCCTTGATAGCTGGCTCTGAGGCACAAATGACATGGTAAGAGGACATCTCCTAACAACACATTCAGTTACAAATTCATCAATGGAATAACTGATGAGTATAGTACCCCATCATCCAATCACATTTTAAAAGCCTCATCTCTGAACATATGAGATTTTTGGGAGACATTTAGATCTAAACAATAACAGAAATCTTTACTCAATGTTACCCTCTTATAGGATATTTTCCCAGTAGACTCTCATTAGAAAGGCTGCTAAATGTTGGACTTTCAGTCTCCAAAACTGTGACCTAAATAAACCTTGTGTCTTTGTTTCATACTCAGTTTCAAATATGTTTTAGTAATGGAAAATAAACTAATATACCTACCATGTGTTTTCACATCAATAGTTTTCAAGACATGGAAAATCTACTTGTTTCCTTATCTCTTTCTCAGTCTTACCTATTCACCTCCTTATGACTCATATAAATGCAAATCTTTATTTGTTTGCATTCATCCTTCTAATGTGATTTTGAGTGTCCTTCTCATATATATTCTGTTTTGCAGAGTGCATAGACTGTATTTTCTGTTTCTTCTCTTCCATGAGTTAAGATTAGAATAATAATGTCTAGCCAGTTCTAAATATATATTAATTCCTTTGAAATCCCATATTTGACTCAGTTCTTACTTGGCAAACAGCCGAAATTTTCTTCAACACAGACGTTTATATGTAAACCAGTCTCATCATGAGCAATTAACAAATGCACTTCCATCTCCTCAAAATGTTAATGAAATTTAGACCTGACAGTTAGCCCTCATTCAGTAAGTATACTTAGGTAAATAAACTGTCAGACTTGAATGGCTGAATATTTCTCAATATTATCTCAAAACACCTAAAGCTTGCTGGTTAGGCTGGAAGAAATTCACCACAGTGATTTTTTTTTAGCAGGGTCAAGAAGACCTATCTAGAATCAGCTCCCTGTCTAATTATGTTTTTAAATTTACTGGTACTAGATTAATTAACATGAAAGTCACATACAAATGGGAGATAAGTTTGCCTTTTAGGAAAAGTTTCTTTCTGTGGGGTTCATTGTTGTCAAACATCCTCTAAAGCTTACTTGAGACAACTTTCTCAGGCCCACTCTTTAACATTTTCCTTGAGTGATGTGTCAACTTTCTGTCACTGTGACAAAGTTTGTGGCATAACTTAGAGAAGGAAAAGTTTATTTTGGCTTACCATTTCAGAGGTTTCCATACATGGTCAGCTGGCTCCATTGTTCAGACCTGTGAGGAGGCAGAAACATCATGGAGGAAGAACGCGACAGAGAAAAACTGCTTATTTTGTGGAAATAAGGAAGCAGAGAGAAAGAGAGGGAGGAAGGGAAGGAAGAAAAGAAGGAGAGAGGAGAAAGAGAGAAAGAGAATTGAGAGGAGGCCAAGGACAAGACATAGTTTCCAAAGTTATGCCCCATCATGTACTCCCTTAATCCAGGCCCTACCTCCAAAATTTCTATTTCCTCCATTCAGCCATAATTTACCCTGAAGCTGGAAAATGGAAAATGCCATTGAATTATGAGTTCATTAATGGAATAAACAATTGAAAAAGTTAGAGCCCTCATATTCCAATTACCTTTCAAAATTCCCATTTCCGAACACATGAGCCTTGAGGGCATGGCATTGAAGATCCAGACCACCGCAGCAGGAACTACTTTGTCACTCCCACAATTATCTTTCCTCTGAAAACTCTTTCTGATGTTCACTGTTAAAGAGTCAAGAACAGCCATTGGAAGTTAGTTTATACATGAAAATATTGTCAATATTGTGTACTAACTCAGTAGACATGGTGCAGAAGCTAGTCTGAACCAAATAAACATCAATAATGATAATTATTACCCTTAATTAGGTACCTTATTAAATATGAGTTAAAATAACATAATGAATACATCCATTTCTCAAGATAGTCCTATAATTTTTAAGCACTCCATAAAAGTCTATCAAGATGAAGAAGGGAAGGATTAGAGAGGTTTAGGAGGTTGTCTGAGGACACATTCCACTAGGCAGCCTTGTTAAAATTTGAACTTCTATGCATTTTCTACTGAAAATTTTAAAATAATTGCCCATGTCATCAATGAAAAATTCTTGAGGTGAGATACTTAAGACAGATGTGATCTGTTCAGGAAGTATGTAGCCCTGTTTCTGTTGTCACTTAGTCAGAAAAAGACTCAGAAGGCTAAGGTGTTAAAAATTGCACATAATGAATTGAACACAGGATTCACTGACTCACATGATTATTCTTTGCCTTCTAGGAAGACTTGCAACCTGCAGCAGCCTCTCAAACCAATTGGGAATCAGTCACAAGCTCTACCTCAGTAAGTAATTTATTACTCTGTTGCCAGCAAAAGAAACTGATGGTATAGCTAAAGTCAACCTTGGAAGGATTTAAACTACATTAAAGACCTGTGACTTAATTAAAAGCCAAATCCCAAGCAGGATATGTTCCTCCATTTCTTTCAAGTTACAGTGGATTCTGTCAGACACTCTTTTTGGCCTCTCCTTAAGAAAGGTTTTCAGGAATTGTCAATAGATGATTGTAGGAACTTGAATAGACAGTGACTTAAATCTTGGTCTGTTTAAAAGGAGAGAATTCTAACAAAAGGATTGTCAAACTGATCCATGACCTTAGTTCAAGTGGGCAGTTTCAAAATAGCTTTCTGAATATTCCAGGAGATGTTGTTAACCTTTGTATTTTCAAGGTTCCTTTCAAAATTGAAAAATCCCAGTATTTACAGTAATGTAACTTAAATGCAAATCAGTCATGTGTAGTATTCTATTTGACTTAGATATAAAATGTAATTCACCCTGAAGCTGGAAAATGGTTCATGCCCCCATTTTTCTCCAAATTTAGTCATTTCTCAATACTCTGTCTCATTATCTACTTCAGATAGAAAGAGCAGATCTTATTTTCACCAATCTTACATGTAGCACGTACGTAGCAATAAAACTCAAGGTAATAAATGCAGTTGTTCCTAGAAAGGACAGGAGCATGGGGAAATCACGTCCACGATCCTAAACTGGACCCATGCAGCTAAGTTCAGTTCGATCTTTTTTTCTTCAAACATGACATACTGTCTTTTGTCTCTGGGGAAGTTTTTAAAATTTGACTCGTATAGCAGAATTTCATCAGCTATGGATTCTACTACCTGGTGCAACTGCAACTAAAATACCATCTGATCAAGATACAGATGCAGTCTTTGCTGGTGGTATTATGAATGTTTTGTTTGCTTCTGACATTGCAGAATGCATAATTTGAGCCTTGTTCAGTACATGCAGTCATTGCAGGAGAGTAAAAATCAGAACAAGAAAAGTAACACTGAGGAGCTGCTCAAACTAAGGAGAAGGGTTGGGCAGCCAATGGCAGCCTTTACAACCAAGACTGAGTGTGACCTTTCCAGCTTCTCAAGCATCTTATGCATAATAGGTCAGGGATGTCTAATTATTCCTGCCCCAAGTACAAAATCATACTTTAAGGGACCTTTAGCTAATTAAAAATGACCCATATGACTAGCTTTCCAACACTATGAAAATACCCGAGGTAATCAATCTACAGGGAGAAAAGGTTTGTTTTGGCTAGAAAGTTTTAAAGTTTCAGACCTTAATCAACTGGCTCCACTGCTTTGGGCCTGGGGCAAAGAAGTACATTACGGCAAGAGTCTATGACAAAGGAAAACCACTCACCTAATATCCAGAAAGCAAAAGAGAAGCAGAAGAGGGGACCAGGTACTTAGAAACTCCTTCAGTGTCATGTGCTTGATAATCTAAGGACCTTCCATTAGGCCCCAGCCCCAAGGGCTCTCCCACCTCCGGATATGCACCACCTGGGGGACCAAGTCTTTTACATATGAGCCTTGAGGGGACATTTAATTTCCAAACAGTTGCACAGGTCCTTTGAAACAGAGAGACTGTCCCATCTATTTGGAGTATCTGAGGAAGTTCAGCCTCAGGTCGATAGCCACTAGTGAGAGATTTCTGATTTGAGTTCCAAGAAAAGGTACTGTTTAGCCCTCTTTGAGGAACAGGACAGTTTCTTTTCTCAACATTCTACTTTTTAAAAACTTTGTGCAGTAGAATCATGGATCATCTTACCTACCATTTACTTCTTTGCAAATATACTTTGTTTTGGTGAATGCAGTTTATACTATAAGCTACTATAAATCATTATCAAAGTAATTCAGTAATATTAGAGTTTATTTCTATAAATATATAACAAAATCTAAGTGAGATCAAATTTATAGTGCAGCCAAAGGAGGTATAGTGTATTAATCTTTCCTTCAAAAATAGTTTTTAAATGTTGACCATGGGCTGGGGATTTAGCTCAGCAGCGTTAAGTGCCTGTCTGGGAAGCACAAGGTTGTGTGTTCAATCCTCGGTACCAAAAAAAAAAAAAAAGTTCTCAGGGGCTTACTAGGTCACCTAATCACTCCTAAGTATTTTCTTAACTATTATCATTGTATCTATCAAACACTCAGAATCAAAATTTGCAAGCAGCAGTAAAGCCCATACATAAGGACAAGCTTACATTTTACCGATGGTTGGATTTTTCTTCGGCTTAATGTCAGAAGATATTAGACGTTTCCCTCCCTTTCAAGGCCTGAGAGTGCATTATTGTGATACAAGGTTAATTGTAAATTGTCTCTTGACTATAAGCCAAGTAAGATACACAAGTCAAATAGGAACTTGGAATTATGATACTGAATTACCAGTATTATCCAGCATTCGCTGTCAAGAGAAATGTGAAAGATGATGTACATCATTTAGGATTCATCTCACATCACACACACACAAATATACACACACTATTAAGAACAAGTATTGCTGTACCCAGATGACAACCATATCATATCAACAAGATGATGGTTGCGGGTGTCTTTGTCATGGCTTGAACTATTAACAAATCCCAATACTCTTTAGTAATGTATGGCAAGTATTATGTAACTAGGTGAATGACTACCTGGATACACCTGTGCAGAACATAGAATAGACTCACACATACAACCTGACAGTAGCATAGCAGAAAAGGTTTGGTCCAGGATGGAGATGTCTACTTATTTTGTCAGCATTGACTAAAAGTTAAATGTGTGAAAAAAAAACTTTTTGGCTCAAAATATTCATCATCTATCTCATGCCTCCAGGCCTACTCTCCAACTTCTGTCTTCCCCTTTCTTCCTTTGCCTGTGTAGCATATTTGAACATTGCTCTTGAACTACTACAATCATACATTACATGCCTTCATTTTCCTAAAGAGAGAGCATTCCTCGGAGAACAAGTGATCACGTGATCACTTACTGAACTGACATTTAAACCTTGATTGGTTAAAGAAAGAAAACATGGCTTGAAAGTGATAATTTTTGAGCTTTGATGTCTGAGACTATAATACATTTTATTTCTTGATAGGATGCTGCAGTTAAATTTTAGGAAAGCAAGTTTTCATTAATTTCCACTCTCCCTTAGTGATTCAAGTTATTTGCCTTTGGGGGATCTTATTTGTTTGGCAGTTTCTTTAAAGACATTTAGAAATCATTTGAGGCTGTGTGCTCTCTATTTCCTTGTTAATGGGTCATGAATTTTTACAGAGATGTTTGAATCACGGCTCATTTACCTCTATATTATACAAGAGTTAGTGAGGTAAGTGCTTAGAAACCTTATGTGGGAATGTTTTATTTCTATGACAAAATACATAATCCTTTCCAGTCTCCCATGATGCCCTGTTCCTTCTTTAAAGAGTATTTGTTTTAATGGCAACTGGGAACTCTAGCAAGCTTTGACTTTTTTTAAACATGATTCCCATGTGAATTTTTTACTCTTAAGTCAAGAGAGCCCATTTCATGGCTAATTATCCTTGTTGACAGTAAATAGGTTGGTAAAAGTGCCAGATTTTATCACAATGTCTCCCGAGTTGAGCTCAGTGCTGCTCACACAACATCTGCAATACTAAGTGACCTATAAGGGAGAGAGAGTATGGAGGGTAAGTGTGGGAAAATGGAATAAATTAGTAAAACTTGCTCAGAAGAATTCAGAATTTTAATTATTACCTTTATTAGTTGAAATGTGGATGATTTGGGATCTTGAGACAAGAAATTGGATGAGTTAATTTCAATATTTCCACCCAGCCTATCTCCTTGTAAATGATTATAATTTAGATAAACTGGGAGTCTAAGGATCTGCTTGCTTTTGGTTTCCAAAAACATGAACGACTATCTCTTACCAATTAATCACTCTTATTATGAATATGGCAAGTCAATGGCAGATTGTATTTGCATGCTGTTTAAACATGTGCTGTATTAAAATCAGAAGTTGGCTTATATTCCTTCCATACAGCTATATGATTATTGTATTTCACAGCAATGGACTTTTTCTGAGTACACTGAGCTGTGTGTCACTCTTAGGGGGTGTCCTATCGCTCTACATCAGTAACGAATCCCGCTCTTGCTGCCGATGCTCTGGACAAAACAGTTGCAGAATTTGACACTGTGGAAGATCTGCTCAAGCACTTCAATCCAGAATCGTGGCAAGAAGATCTCGAGAATCTGTATTTGGACACCCCTTATTATCGAGGCAGGTCATACCATGACCGGAAGTCAAAAGGTAAGAAATGAAAATTTGCAGGTTCTTCCTAAGTAAATAGCAGAGTTAATAACTATGAAAGGGAGACTAAGTAATGCAGCATAACTGATTTATTTAAATAAGATGATTACTGTCAGTCCATTATCACATATTCTATTTTTTGCTCTTATTGTGCTGTTTCTGTAAAAATAAAAAAGATTTGCTCCAAAGATCTTCTATAGTTTGGGAACCTTATAAAGACATGTGGACTAGTCTCCTGTTTCTTGATAGATAAGCCCTTATTAGTCCTAATTTTACAACAGAGGCAACCAAGCTAGGGGAGGTAAACAGCTGGCCAGAGGCAGACTGGCTAGTTCACAGTGGAGCATCATGGTCTATTGCCTCCAGGGACAGTGTTGTGTGTCTTCTTTGCCTCTCTGACTTGGGAGAGTTGACTCCAGCTGGGACTGGCAATACTGACAGGAAGGAGCTGTTAACAGCTAAAATTCTGCTGGAAGGTTTCCATTCTACACATTTAATGTTCATCCTCTGAAGTTTTAGCAGGAACTACAGTGTGCTTGATGCCTGGATGGTTCATATGCTTGGGAGGTCTGTCCCAAGAGAGGCAGAAAGAACATAAGGAGTAGTATAGAGGTATGTGAGGGCACGTGTTCTGTTGGAAGTTGCAGGAAATGGAATCAGGGGAGAAGAGAGAGGGATGTTCAGGCAGACAGAGCATTGTGAGTGAAAACAACAATTTTAAAACGTTAAAAACTAAATATCCTACTCACATCTGAGTGATGCAATCTTAGGGTGAGAATGTTTATTTAAATGTGTAACTCTGTAACATATAATTAACTCTGACTGGATAAAAGTATAATTTTCTAGTTGATTATATCCCTGCTTTATTCTCTATTAGGTCTCATACAAATGGCTTGCATCACATAGATGTGAAGGTATTCAGCTAAGATACTGCATTCCACACTTTGTATTATCAAGGGTACTTTTAAGAACTGAACCTGGGCTGCTTTAGCACAACCAATAGGAACATTTGGGCCAAAATGATTAATTAGTAAATTCCTGCCTGAGCTTTCTGCTTATGGCTTA
>RJWT010018651.1:0-18789 GCA_004365215.1 Cuniculus paca
GCTAGTCTTTCCCTCAGACTATGGAAATCCTATCCTGTATTCAGAAGAGAAGTCTTCTACTGTAGTCCTAAAATTAGAGCTCAAGGTAGGGACAGTAGGTAAATTCACCCAATATTTAATCTCAGTTTCCTTACTAGCCTTTATACTAGGAGGTGGATGCCTCTCAAATAATAAGGTAGGGTGACATTCTCAAGTTCAGGGCTTTCTCCTTTGCTTGTTAGTATATTTTTGAAAGTGTTTCTTTTTTTTTGTTGTTAAATTATAAATGTACTGAAGGGACTCATGATGGGATATTTTGAAACTTGTTATTCTTGGAAAACTCACACAATAACTTGAAACTGGGAAGACACATTTCACTCAGGTGTTAAAGAGTGAGGTAAATGAGTATCAGAGTGTCTAAATAATCTTTAGAGTTTAAAAATATCATGTAAACTTACATAGTTCCACCTGTTCCCTACACACCAAAAACAAAAACAAAACAAGAGACTGCATTAACTACTATTAGCTACTGAAACGAGTGATTTTTTAAAAATTCCTCAAGTATATTGGGACTGGAATGTTTTTTGGGAACTCACTGATACAGATTTTTTTTTAGGGCATTTTCTCAAAGTGAATTATACCTTGCCCTTTCAACACAATCAGAAATTGCTTTAGAACCAATCTGTTGGAATGCATCTCCTAAAAAAGAAATATCTTTCTTTTTAACAGAAAAGATATAAGTTACAGAAGGCCTGCAGGCCTGCTCTTTTTATCATTTTTCTGTCCTAAACTTGCCAACCAACAGAGAGGATCGTATTCTTCCTTGGGAATCCTAGTAGTAGGAATTTATCCCAGTGGTCCATGTTTTGGGAGATGGAGACAATGAAATTCTTAGATAATCTTTTACTGATGAGCCAATCAGATAAATTCAGCCATTTAGGGTAGATTCATGACTCTTACAATTAAGCATACATAAAGAATATAATAACTGCATTGTACAGCCAGGAATGCTCATTGTATATAGTATAAAAGTATATATTTGTGCTGGTTTTCTTGAATATTTTATTCTCATATTTTTTTCTATTGAAATCTTAGTGACATTTGAAGCTAAATTATTAATACAACAAAGGTCATGAGAGATCTAAGTCCAACACTTTGCCTGAAAAAGTCTTTCCAATGTATTTGGTTGAAAAGAAAAACACCAAGAATTACTGTCTCAAAAGACCAGTCATACTCTGGGCCTGCTCATGACTGAAAACTTTCAAGTTTTACTGCCAGTGAGCCTATGTTTTGAATGTGAATTTAAACAATCTGTAAGTATGGAAATTGGTACCAGTACCTCAGTGTTATAAGAAGTCTAGAGGCTGTTTTACACACTGTGGTTATGAGAAAAATTTGCCAAACCCATAAATACCTTCCAAGGGTAACTAAAGGTTGTAAAATCCAAATTCTTAAATCATCCTGAGGAGTGTGGGGTGTAGTTTAGATGCCCATGGGGTTGTATCAAGGTTTGACTAGTTATGGAACAAAAATGGTACATTTTGTGGGTTAAATTAAGGACTGTGCTCCAGATTACATTGATCATTAGTGAAAAGGACTCTTGACACAAATCTCAAGTTTCCTTGGAAAGATCCTACACTGAAAATTTGGAATCTCTGCCTTCATGCAGTCTTCACTTGGAGAGGAGACTTTGGCACTAGGCCTCCAAAACCAAATCACAAGGTTGAAGAAGGTCTTGCCTGTTGTTAAGGACTGAACCGAGAAACTTTTTTTCCTTTATTTTCTTTCAAACTGGAGACAGTGAATTAAGACAAAACAAAGCAAAACAAAACTTAGTAGAGCATGGTGGCACAAACCTATAATCCCAGCACACTACCAGTCTGAGGCAGGAGGATCACAAGTTTGAGTCTAGGATGGACAACTTATTACTGACTTAGAAACACTCTGTCTTATAGAAAAAAAACTCAGGATGTAGCTGGGAAGACCCAAGTATAGCTTGGGAAGGCCCTGGATTCAATCCCTAGTATCAGCTAAACAAACAAAACCAAAACCAAGCCTAATTGAAAAGGTATTTAGAAGAATAAAACTATTTCTTGCACATCTGTGTGGTTGGCCCTCATGAAGAAAAGGGACAAGTACAAACTAAATGGTAAGTTTGATATTAATTAATGTTTTAATTAAGTAAAATATCCAAGTGATAACATGAGTACTTCTAACTCTCTAATCCTATAAGAAATAATGGATGATTCAAATAATAGGATTACAAAATACTCACTGCAAACTAATTTTACCCTCCTCCAAATAAATGTTGGGATAAATTAAAAACAAGAAACAAAAATGTCATGAAAATAAGACAGTAAATTATGGTACAAGAAACAGATCTAAAGTATAGTAGTTGTAGCAAATGCTGGCTTTTCTAAAGAACTGATTTCAGCTCTAAAATCAAATAAATTGATCCTCAGACTCTGGATGCTCATTAAGAAAATGTCTTTAGTCAAAATCTGATCAAAATTTGATGCTGACAAAAGTCTGCATCCATGGAAGAATCACTGATGCTATCTTAATGTTCTGTAAGTACTCTTCAGTGTAATCAAACTGATAGGTAGAATGGTAGAAATGTGCCAGAGTAAAATTGATTAAATTTGTATAGAGACATTTGGTGTTTCTCTCTCTGTCTCTCCCCTCTTCTCTTTTTCAGAACAATATTTGGAATCATTTGTTTCAAATGCCAAAGAAAATATTCTCCTTAACAACAAGAAAAATATTTGAATTTAATTGTATCTTGATCGAACATCAAAAGTAAAAACAGTTATTTGGAAAGATCAAGTACACTTTGTATCAGTGAAACTCATGGCAGCTAATTTTTTTTTAATACATTAGAAATAGTTAAATTGTTTCATTCAACTACTCTTACTAGATTGCATTATGAATGGTATGTGACTGAAAATAGAAATTGGTCAAGAGTGAGTGTTTGTTGACAACTTGCAGTGCTCACAGAGTATTTTAAGAGGAAAATGATCTAATTAGACTATTATTTGAAACTAAAATAAAACAAAACAAACAAACAACAACAAAAGCCTGCACATTTCCAATAGCTTAACTAAGAAAAACAAATGAAAGTGTATTTTATAACATTGTGTCATAGGAGACTTGCATTCATTAGAATAGTCACAGCTTGGCTAAAGACACTGGGACTTTGGAATAGAGATGATGTCACTTAGAAACATCTCACGAAGCTGATTCCAATCTTTTGAAGCTGATTTATACCCAATAGCACAATTGTCGGGCGAATGCTGCGTACTTTAAAATTGTTGCCACCAGTTCTGCTTCCCTCCCATTGTGCTATTTGTATGCCACTGAGGCAGGAATGACATACCTGAAAATTTTCAAGTAATCTTTCTCTCAGATATGTCCTTTTCAACATTTCTGTGGGTACTACTGAAACAGAAAATTTTCAGAGTCTTAGGAACCACATGGTGGTCTGTAAGACCACACATGCGGCCTGTTTCTTGGAATAATTGCAAGTTCCGTTAGGGAGGGAAATCATCATTACCGAAAGGGACAAAGTCTCCCAGAGCCCTGAGCCTGTGTGATGCAAACGTGCTGATGAGCTCCACTGCCAGCTCAGTCAAAGCAGGGACAGGCTGTCTGCCTTCACGCGGCTTGCACTTGGAAAGGACACTGGCACTGAGCCTCCAAAAGCCAAGTCACGTGGTTGAAGAACAAACCCAGCACACATACCACAGTGTGGTTTTGTCCAGCCGTGGCGGGCAGACAGTACTGAACAGAGTCTAACGTTTGGCTTTAGTTGTACTCAGGAATAAAATTTAATAATAATGTGTATCACGATAAACTGACTTGTCCATCAAACGGAAATTCTCTGCAGCTTCTCCTGGGAACTGAAGAAATGAGACAGAAGCTGAATGAACAACTTCTCGAGCGACTGAGAATAGTGTACTCAGGAAACATTTCTGGACAGGTTCACTTTGGTTTTTCCTTACTGACGATCGAAAGGCAGTGAAAATCATTTCCTAAAGATGGAGAGTTTAAGACTTGGAGGTCTTACTAGTGCTTTCAAAAGTGGAGGGTCCTAAAAGAATACAACTTAAGGGACTTTTTTTGGTTTTGTTTTTTGGAGACAGGGTCTCGCTCTGTGTTTCAGGCTAGACTTGAATGGATTATGTAGCCCAGGTTGACCTTGAACTCAGGGCAATTCTCCTGCCTCGGCTTCCCAAGTGCAGAAAGTACAGGTGTGTGCCACCAGACCAGGCAATATAAGGGGCTTTCTTTGCAAATGCTCAAGTACAGATACCTATGGAAAACAAACATTTATTTTTTTTTCTGAATTGAAAATAACTGATTTGGGATTACAACACACAATAGAAAACATTATAATGGAAATATAATTTGATACTATCACAAAAGACCTAAACAGAGCTTCTAGCAACAGGACCATTCTGTATATAGAGGAGACCAGGCAGCTTGTCAAATCCACTTCATACCAGCGAGATTTGTATTCACTCCAGTCTCAGTATCCAAATTCCTTGGAGGAGTTGGAGGGTGCAGTTCACGGGTCGGCTTTCTGCTTTCTGTGTCTTCCTAACCCCACCCTTACACCCAACCTCCTTAAGGAAACCCCAGATGTGCCTGGGAAATACCTGATCACTGCCTGAAGAACTCGCATTCTGGATAAGCCAAGTTTCAGAATGACACATTTCAGAAAATTCAACCCAGGGTAAAGGGAAAACTATCTAACTCAAAGCAGTCAATGATGCGCTTTGAAACTTTGCATAAATGCTCTAGCTGCAGTAGGTTAGACTGATAAATAGCCATTTAGAGTGCCCCTTTAAAATAATTGGCATTAAAATATTATACCTGCTGTATTTATTTTTAAATTTTTAATTGTGGTAAAAAAACACATAACCATAACTATATAGTTCAGTAAAATATATTCAAATTATTGTGTAATTTGCCTCATTTTTATGTATTACTATTATTATGTTACCACTATCAATTTTTGCAATGCTGAGGATTGAGCCCAGGTCCTTGCCGCTGAGCTACATCACCAACGCTTTACTTTTTAAAACTGAGTCTTTTTCACTGTAAACTGAAGAAATGAACACTTCTTAAATTTTATTGCAACAAAAGGTTATATAATTGATGAATTTAACATCTATATTTCAAAGAATTTCACCAGTTATCTTAGTATAGCCAAAAACTCAAAGATTTGAATTTTACCATTTTTGAAACATAAAATGCACAGTTTTAATTCTCAAACTACTTACCTTTTTGTTTACTTGTTTGTTTGAGGCAGGGTCTCGCTATGTGGTGCAGGCTGACCTTGAACTCACAGTGATCCTCCTGCCTCAGCCTCCAAGTGCTGGGATTATAGGTGTGTACCACTACCCCAAACTACTTGTTTTATACCTTTGAAATTTCAACTAAAACACAAAACTCAGCAAATAAAAGCAAAAGTCCTCCTATGCTTAAGACAAATGAAATGTATTTTTGCTTAAATGCCACTGTTTTAGATAATGCCATTCAATTACTTCCTTTTTTGAAGGTGGAAAGTTTTATTTCATAAATACCTAACAGTACAGAACAAGAAATTTTCATCAGTGTTTTGTTGTTTTCACTATTCTTTGTAACAAGCATAAAGAGTGCTCATTTATAGTATTAACTACAGCAAAGAATCCTCCTCAAGAGTGATTGTATCTATGACTTAGGACAAGCTGCATAGTAATTGCTATATAACCCACTGTCTAGAAGTTTTAAAAATACACTTTTAATATAGAAAGACTATTACAATTCATTAAAGAGAATCCAACTAAAAATGGGCTTAGTATCTGAAAAGATTCTTCCACAGAAATATAAAAATAATAGCACACGGAAAGATATTCAATATCATTAACCATCAGAAAAATGCAAGTCAAACCACAGTAAGATAATGCTTTATACCCATGGTGACAAATATATAAAACAAAATGACAGGTAATAACAAGTATTGGCAAGAAAATGGAAATATTAGAATCCTCATACACTGCTGATGGGAATAAAATAGTATAGCTACTTTGAAAATCACTCTGGCAATTTTTCAAAAGGTAAATCAAGAATTGCTACATTTCCAAGCAATTCTATTCCTAAACACATACCCAAAAGAAATGAAAATATATTTCTACAAATGTTTGTAGCATTATTATAGCAAAAGGCAAAGCAAAACAAAAATTAGAACAGTTCATATGTCCACCAACTACTGAAAGGAAAAATAAACTGTGGCATGTCCACGTGATGGAATATTAGTCATAAAAGGAATGAAATACAAATACATGTGATAACATGAGTAAGCCTTGAAAACATTATGTTAAGTGAAAGAAGTCCGTCACAAAGGATTACACGCTGCAAGCTGCCATCTCTAAGAAACATCCAGAATAGGTAGATATGTGAAGGAAGAATCACTGTATCACTATGGTCTTAGCACTGGGGAGATGGAGGATTTGGGGAACTCTGCCTAAGAATGCAGAGTTTCTTCTTGTAGGGATAAAAATCTAAGATTGATTTTGGTTATACAAATCTGTCAATATACTAAAAGCCATTAAATTACACACTTTAAGTGAGTAAATTGTATGAATGTGAACGCATTCTCAATAGGCCAGTTAAAAAATAAGTGCAATCTTGAAATAAGATAACCCTAGGTCTACCAATGCCAAGAAATAATTTTATGGACTTCATATAAGTAAAAGAACCTTTTCAATGGTAAAATAAGTTTCTACCTTCTAAGGAGCAAGGGAAAGTTTGTGGTGAATGGCAAAAAGTATGATTCTAAGCCATGGAAAGTCTAATACGCCTTGCTACAAATATATCTTTCACACAAGGAAAATGTGCTTACTTGATTGTATATAGCACTTCATGCCCGTGGGCTCACTTGGGAGTTAAATTAAAGTTCAGATGTTTATTTAATGGGAAATTACATAGTGACTTCAAGTCAGTTCCCACAGAACATCTGTGTTCTATAAGTTACACTCAAATGTTTTCTGCTAAAGTCAAATAATGATGCCTTGTGCACAGTTTAGAGAAAAAAGTAACCAATTAAACGTGATAGGTTAAATTCACAATTTTAAGACTTCACTATAGATCGTTCTTCAGCTTCTCTTGCCCACTACCTGTCTGAATGCTCAAAGGAAAACAGGTCGAAAGTTATGAAGTATTATACTCAAATGATATTAGAAGATTTGGAATTATTAATCACACTTAAATTCAATAGCTTATTGTGTTTATGAAAATAAGCTCATGGTTTTGTTCTTATGTTGCATGAGCCATATTTTCTCATATTGAACATGCCTACTTCATATATGGTTCAGTATGTAAACATGTGCTAACTGTACTTGTAAGAACGTTACAAATTTTTAGCTTGAGAATTACCACACTAATGTCTACCTCTAAAAGTGTCTTTCGGGTCCGTGCTAAAGAAATGCTTTCAGAAAAGTCAAGTACAGGGTCAAGGTAAGACTAAAATTCTACTCTCAAGTGAAAAAATATGGCAAGATTCCCATATAGAAGATACCGATATTTCCATTTTTTCTTAAATATTTAAGGTATAGTTTAGATATGCTAATATTAGGATGCTTTTTGTATGAATTACTATCTTTCAATTTGGGAAAATGTTGTGATGTACTCTTGGAAGTTAGCTTTAAAATAATAAAATTTCAGCTCAGGACAAACACTTAGGAGTCAGGCATTCAATTTACAGTTAAATTAGAACCATTCTAATATTAAATATTATATTTAAAGCAAACTGGATATTTGAACAACTTTGCTTTAGTAATTAATAATTTAGAAGAACATAAATATGTAAATAATTAAATTTATTGAAGAATATTTTTGAAGGCACAAAATATTGGAGAAAGTCCAACCAATGAGTGCTAAGGCATATTTGCATTTACTAATATAGTGAAACAGCCACAAAATATTTTTTTTATTTTGTGGAAAAAAGGTAAAACAAAATATCATAATGAAATAAAAGGAGACTAACAATAGTTTATACATTACATGTTGTTACCTTTAAAGTAGTTGCTCAGGGTACAAGATATGGGCATAAAAATTTCTCCAATTGATACTAGCACAACCCTTCTTGTTTAATGAACTTAGAGATACTGATAGTATAACTGACTTGCATTTTCCCCCTTTTTTCTACTGTCCTTTCCCCTTTTACCCATCCTACTTCCTTTTTCCTTTTGAATAATTTCTTTCCATTTCACAATATCTATTGTACATTTTAGACTTTATTCACTCTTTTAAAATATATTTTTACCAAATAAATCATACTGCACAACATATATGATTCTTTGTTAACAAAATAATATATTTGTATGTAAGCTTGTTAAAAAAAAGTATGAAAGATTAATAGCTCACATTTTCTAGTAGCTACTGCATGTCAAACAATGTTCTCGAAGTGTTATAGGATCTTGACAACATGGATATTTACAACAATGCAATTAAGTGGATTTTATTTTAATCCCCATTTTGTAGATGAGGAGACTGAGGCAGAGAGATCAAAGCAACTTGTCAAGATCATTGAGTTGGGAAGTGACCACACTGGGTTTGGTTTTGTTTTGTTTTGTTTTGTTTTGTTTAGATAGGGTCTCGCTGTGTAGTTCAGGCTGGCCTTGAGTTCACTGTGTAGCCCAGACTGGCCTTGAACTAGTGACAATCCGCCTGCGTCAGCCTCTCAAATGCTGAGATTATAGGCGTGCAGCCCTATGCCCAGTGCCATACTGGGTTTTGAACTCGGTTTGTCTAATCTTAATGCTTACCCACTCCCACACTCTGTTTCTCCAACAGGGTTCACACTGTGGATTGTGGCCACCTGTGTATACCCTGTACAGTAGCATTTCACTCTTCACTTTATGCACACAAGTATGTGTCATTTTTAATATACTGTGTATGGTTATTGTAATTAAAAGTAAGCATTAAAATGGTGTATTATCAGACAATATAAACTATGCTCTGGGTGCCACAAAAATATAGAAAATATGTTCCTAAGGGAAGCCTTTAATTTGGGTGAAGGAAAAGACATTTTCAGTATGTGATGACAACACACAAATAACAGCAACATGTGTCTGGGGAAGGGATCTTTGCTTACTGTTGCAAATAGCAGGGACAGCTTTACAGAACGACTAAAGCCTAGCTGGACCCTGAAGGAGTTAAAGGATTGGGATGCAGCTGGGGAAGAGGTTGAGTCATGAGGCAAATGCATCAGGGGGAAGAACGAAGTGCTGAGGGCATCAGAACCCTGAGAGGAAGCAGTTTCCATCAGAGATGCAGTGGGCTGGAAAGGGTCTTATTTGCCACCTTAAGAATTTGGATTGTATTCTGAGCAATGCAAAGAATATGCCAGCTAAATACATGGGAGAGCCCTCGGTGAGGATCACAGATAAGTCGATAGCAAACTGCACTGCAGCGATGAACTGCAACATGGAAATGAACCTCTGCCTCTGGGGGCATCCTTGAAGAGGAGCCTGGGGGAAGCCCTGGAAGATTTCGTGTAAAAGGGTTTAGCTAGCGGGGCGTGGTAGCTCATGCCTGTAATTCCAGCACTTGGGGGCTGGGGGGGGCAGGGGAGGCTGAGACAGGAAGATCGTTGTGAGTTCGACATCAGCCTGGGCTAAAAAGTGAGGTCAAGGCCAGACTGAACAGCACAGTGAGACCATGTCTCAAAAAGACAAGGGCCGGGGATTTAGCTCAGTGGCCTAAGCCCTGCCTGGTAAGCGCGAGGTCATGAGTTCGATCCCTGGTGCTGCAAAAAAAAAAAAAAAAAAAAAGGGTTTAGCTAAACTACTTAGGGCATGAAATAAATGGTGACACCTGGAGTTACTACACTAGAAAGCAAAACAATGCTAGGGAAACTGAAAATTGAAAATTGGTAATTGTCAAACCCTGAGTGCACTGTTAGAATGACCTAAGGAACTATAGAGAAACACTGATTCTCAAATTCCACTTCAGACCAGTTGATTGAAGAGCTCTTAGGTAATAGTGATTGTGGGGCCTGAGTGCTGCATACAGGTAGCATGATTGATTATTGGGACAGTTTGTCCTCTCCAACTGAATGTGAGAAGTCACAAGTAAGTATGATAGTGTCTCACTTTAGAAATATTACCACTCCCAACCCCCACCTTCCACCTCCATCCTCAAGCACAGAGCTCCATGTAGGAATTTATCCCTTACTCCTTCTTCTGGAAACCATTGTCATCTTAGCAGCAGAAAAACACCTATTCCCAACTCTGCCCACAGACTTGAGTTCGGTGACAGTTAATGGGAAATGTTTTATTTTTCTTAGAGATGAAGGAAGGCTTTAAATTTTCTATTTACTAAAAATAAACTCAAAAAATTCTTTCAAACCAGGACTGACCCAAATCACAGACTAAATTCAAAGTGTTGGAATTTACACATGAGAGATTCTGACTTGTACAAGTCTAAGTCTTTCGAAAGCAGCATCCCATACCAAGCCTCGAGCTTGGGGCTTCTGGGATTTCACCTGAGAACTGTTCCACTTTGACCACAAAAATCATTCCACAAACAAACACGCAATTAGCTGGTTTGGTGCAGTTGGTAGCAGCTCATGTTAACGGAGGACTGGGTCCTGAATACTGTACTACCCATGTCACAAGGGACCTGGAGGACCAGGAGCAGTTCCAGGAACACAGCTGGGTATGGTAGGTGGCCAGGATGACCAGGTAGCATGAGGACCTAGCTAGGGCTCAGGTGTTCAGGAGACACCAGGTTCTCTCCTAACATCATCTGGAAAACTGTCTTCTTTTCTTGCTCTGTATGGCACAATTACCACCAACTGGTAGACCTCACAGAAGACAGACTGGCCCCACATTGAAAACCATCTCAGAATGAAATGACCAGGCAGAACAGGTGGCTGCCTTCAAGGGTGCTGACAGAGGAGACTCGTGCTGGGAGGAAGGAAGCATGATATTACTCATATCCTTTGAAAAGTAAGAGCGCCAAGTCTGCCTCTGAAAGCGATGGTTTCTGTGGTTGCCTCAATCAAGCCGCTCTTTTTCCTAACTTCCCATCTGTCAGGACACATTTCCCATGGTGACTTTTTCTGCCATACTCAAAGGATCCACCTCTAGCTCTTACTGTATTTAATGGTGAAAAATTCAGGTATTAGGACAAAATAATAAACAAAGCCTTTTCCCTGCTCAGAGTTACTTTCTGGCAAGGAATCCTGAATATGGGAGAAGCAGGGGAAGGAAAAGAGATAGCTGGATTGTTCCTTTTTCCACCTTGTTTCCCCACTGAGTTTGTACCTCCTGCTGGTGTTACCCTGGGTGTTACTATCATGAGTCAGTCTTCACAAACCAGATTATCAACTCCTGGAGGACAGGACTTTTGTCTTTTTCATTTGGGTATCCTTCAGTCCTAGAAACATACCTGGCTTCCAGAATGAAGTTGTCCGTAATAGAAGCATGGACTTTGTGTACCTCACTAAAACGCAAATACACAGGAGAAAAAAACATTTTAAACTGGGGATGTATCTTAGTAGACAAAAAAATGTATTCCTCAAGATTTCTTTGGTATTGTACGTAAAAAGCCAAGGGATTGCTGTACTCCACAGACTGGTTCTCCCACTCCATCCTGCAGCCTAGCTAGGCATGACTCAGTCACCTTTGCCACTGTCTGTGAGCAGCACATAGGGAGACCAGGATAGAGGAACAGCCTGCAAGCTTCAAATGAACTGGTCGGAAGCTTCTTTACAGATCTCCATGAGGTGCATGTGAGTACTGAGACAGAGACTCAGTTTGCCTTCAGTTTTCATGAGCTGGAAAGGCTCTTTTCACAGTGTGTCAGCAGCATGTGGGATTCACTGCCCCAAGAATTCAGGGTGCCACACACTGGGGCTGTGTCTCTCGGGGAAGATTGGGCAGTTGTATAACCAATGATAATATTTAGAATTATGCAGCTGTGATAAAGGAAATTGAATTCCATGCTGCAGGGCAGAAACTAATCCCCTCTGGTGGAGAGGAAGGAATTCTCTTTGACTCCCAGGGTTGTGACTGGATTAACTTTTTGGTTTCTTTAATTTACCTTAATGGAAAACTGGTTGTAGGATCATAGGCAAATGAAAGTCATAGACTCTGGAGCTTTAATTTTGTGCCCTTGAAGAAATCTTCCTTTTGAATTTTCATTTGTATGATGAAAACTGCCAGAGGACAGCTCTTGCTGCTGCAACTCCAACCGCTTACAGCCACTGCTAAATAAGTACTTACTATGTGTAAGGAACAGATCCTCGCACTAACCCCATGGCGCTGGTATTATTGTCACCTCCATTTTACAGAGAATGAAAGGGAAGCCTAAAGGAACTCTTTCCTCTCCAAGGCAGATGCTTTTCATTTTAAAACAATATGTGTACATCGGAGAAACCAACAGTCCTTAAAATTTCTTTGTTCTTAAGCGCCCAGAATATTCAAATTGGTCTTTGAATATTCAAATCAGAGCCTTAACAATGAAGAATTTAAAATATTAAATTTCTCTTAAGTGATTTTGGCTCTCATTTTTGCAAGACCTTAACAAACTTTTCACAAGCTCAAGCATTAAGAATTATCTATCTCAATTTTTGACTTCTTGTGTTAAATGAAATGACAAAAACTTTAGTTTGCTCATATCGTAACTGTTTCTCTGGGGCCAAAGGGCCATATCTGAGGTACAATATTCATTGCTTTTCTAGTCGTACCTTGGTACTGGATTGCTTTGAAACTGATAAAATTTGGTACTCGATGCATTTTGATAGGAACATGTAGTGGTACTCATCATTTGGTTCTTGATGCACACATTAGAACTTGACTATGTTGGTTGCCTTGTGACTTGGTACTCTTTTTAGCCAAAACAATTTGTTTGCTACTCATCAACCTCCTGGAACCAATTAACAACTGGTACTAAGGTACCACTGTATTCTCATTGCTTTCTCGAGTAGCAGAGCCCTTGGCTGGTCATTCCAGCTGGTTGGTTTCAACTGTCATCAAGTCACACATTCCACTGAATCTACTGGCCTATAGGTTAGAAAAGAAGCTACCTAAATAATCTTTAACGCATCACAGAACTTGTTGCATGGTGAGATTACCAGCAAGCAGGAGTTTGTTTTGCTAAAATTTGTTTAATTTTTGTTTATATTTATTTATTCACTTTTGTCTTTTTGAGATAGGGTTTCACTATGCAGTTCAGGCTGGCCTTGAACTTGCTTTGTAGGCCAGGTTGGCCTTGAACTCGCAGCAATCCTCCTGCCTCAGCCTCCCAGTTGCTGAGATTACAGGAATACGCCACTGTGCTTGGCTGTTTTATTTTTGATACCAAAAAGAAATGTTAGTTTTCCAAGGACAAATGAGATCTAAAGACCTCTTCCCTTTGGAAATATTTGGGTGGAAGTTAGATAATCATTTGGAAACAAAGCTGCAGGAATGATTGGGTTACATCATTGTTTTCCAATGTGGGGTAGATACAGTGTTTCTGGTGGTATAGAAAC
This sequence comes from Cuniculus paca, assembly GCA_004365215.1. Lineage (NCBI taxonomy): Eukaryota > Metazoa > Chordata > Mammalia > Rodentia > Cuniculidae > Cuniculus > Cuniculus paca. The sequence continues at coordinate 13,505 of RJWT010018651.1, forward strand.
TCTTCCTCAATTTATATATTAAATTGTAGAATAAATAAGAAAGTCATTCTTTTCCATTCTTTGGGTTACTGGGAAGGCAAAATCTTACTTCAGTGTTCATGGGTATTCACTGCTTTGTAAGTATTTGCTAATCATTCTTCTTCTTCTTCTTCTTTTTTTTTTTTTCCTTTTCCAGACTTTATTTTAAAGTTTTAAAATTACAGCGATAGCAAATTTCTCCTGGCACAAGTAACACTTGTTTTAAAAGGGCGGGGGTGGGGTGGAGTGGCGCAAGTGCGTGATTTTTCCTATTAAAAATAAAAGACAGACAACTGTACAGGTTTTTTCTCCCAGCTCCTGATGCAAAACCTAAGTAGCAGCCCTAGGTATGCATATATACAAATACACACACATGCATATAGATCTAGCTCTCCTCCCCGCCTCTTTTTACTGCTGAGTCTTTTTTTAAGTAGTTGTAGAGGGAGAGGGGGAGGGGGAGGGGAGTGGGCAGGGAGCAGCCGGTAAGACATACTGCAGTTGACTACGCAGTGATAGAGCTACGTTTCTATTCTTTTTAAACCAGAGAATGGGTGGTCTCAGGTTCTCTGAGCCTCTGTCAGGCAACTGTATGAATTCAGAATTTTATAACACTGTAATTTATTATTTCCTTCAAAAGGAATAGGGGGCTTCCATTTTGGGTAATGATTTGAAGCGTCATAAGAAAAACATGTCAATTGAAAAACAATTTTAAGTAAATGATATAGGGATGGCATCCACATTGGAAAATTCTTGATTAGTTGACTTTGGAATGGAGATGCTGGACTCTGAAAATCAGAGTTGGGATCATGTTCTCAAAAATCATTCAAGTTCTCTCTTGTTGAGAGTGCAGAGAACCAGTGGGATTGGAATGGGAGTTTGCTTACGCATAGCATATTCATGAAGGAATTGGAGAGCGTTCCCTCTTTTTCACCCAACACACATTTGGGAGACTATTTCTTAGTATTCAGGCAGACCCTGTGTCTAGCTCAATGTCAAACACAGTAAATGACTGTGAATGAATGAAGGGATGAGTGAATAGGATAAGATGAATGTCATTCATTTTTAAGAACCTACCTCCAGTGTGTCACAGCTGTGGCTTTTGCCATAACTGAAGAGAGATCCTCCTCTCTTACCTCTTTTACCAACAACACGCCCCACTCCACTCAGACTGTCTGCCAGAAACTACCGCCTTCCAGAAAACTAGGCTAACACCAGAGATTTCTTCTGTGGTTAGTTTTTGTGGGAAATGCTCATTTAGAATGAGAAAAAGCTCTAGTTTTCTAAGAAAATTCAGAACTAAGGAAGAGGCAGTAGTTATGTCCACACAGCAAACCAGATATAGTGTTTAATTATTATCCAGTGAATTTACACCATACTGACCCATCCAGACCAACTCATATTTCTGGCATGAAATAGCTAGTTGGCTTACGATCCTGACCAAATCAATAAAAATTGGTGCCAACACCCCGTTTTATTGTGTGACGTGTTGGCACAGACACATTCTTCTTGTTTAAAAAAATAGATACTTGAGTACAAATGTAGCTATTAGGCTTTCTCCCAGCTTCTCCCTGGCAGCTTCTGGAATGCTAATACACACCAGGGATGTTTGGAAAGGTTGGAATTTCAATTCAGGACAAGGAGAACTAAGCTTCCAGGGACTTTAGAGCTCTAACTCACAAACGCAATGTTTCAAGTACAAAAACCTAACTTAGATTTTGCAGAGTTTAAATGTGACTTCAAGGGCTGGTGATGAAGCTTAGTGGTACAGCACTTGTCTAGCATGCACAAGGACTACAAACAAACCAACACCCCAAAGCAAAACAAACCCAGAAGCAACAACAACAAAAATTCCCCAAACTGCAAAACTAACCACTCAAAAAGCAGAAACAAACAAAAAATCCCTAAATATGACTTTGATACAATTAAACATATAACATGTTCCCTAGAATCTTCCAAAACAAAATGGAATAACGATTTCATGTAATTTAATTTCCTACTGCACAAACCACAGGACATTTGAATTTAGGAGCACCAAGTCTATGAAGCATTTTCCCACTGGAAAACAATTTCTATGGGCCTGTGACCCATGAGTTCTTACTATGATGTTCTTATCTGGTGCAGAAAAACCCAGCACCAACACTACACATTGTGGGCATACCCAGAAGATGGAGAAGAGAGCCTTCACCATAGCTATTTGTTTAGCTAGCATAACATAGTGTTCAGTAGCTAATTTCACCATTATGGTTTTAAGTTTTAGCAAGGGACTACCAATGCTTGAGTCAGGCAACATAAGAAACCCAGAGATAGCCTGATGGATACACAAGTTTAACAGCGTGTTCCTCATAATTTAATACCAACATCCAAACTTCATTTCCCTTACTGGGACCCCAAGGGTTGGATTGGATGAGTAGATATTCTTTGCTTGGCTTACAATGTTTTGTGTTGTGAATTGCATCCACATTTAAAATTATGGAAGACCTCTTAAAAACTTGGATAACTAAATTCTCTTGAAAAAAATGGGAAAGTTTGGCTCTTGTTGATACCTGGCAACAACTGGAGCTGATTAGCCTTACACTTTTCAGGTCCCAATAGTCTCCTTGCCTCCCCTTTGTCCACATTATTCTGCACTGCAATCACTTCTCACTTATCATCACTCTTGTCTGCTCCTTCTCCTGTGGAAGAGAAATATTTCTCTGTATCCATGACTCTATCAAAGTAGGAAAAAAAAAATCAGCCTGAAAGGGCAGCTTCATATATGTGTTACCCCCTTGACAACTAGAAGCATTTAAAATTGCTTTTCCATTCCAGAATGATGGAGCCTTACTTGTTTCCTCCCTGGGCAACACATTCCTCAGTACCGTCTCCCAGTACACACAGGGATACTCCAAGGGCCTATGGAATTTGCAAAAATTTCCCCCTCTCCATTCCACTGGGTCAGAACCTCCCCCTTTGGTTTAGAATCACTGTAATCAAAACTATGAAGGAAATTCTTACTGAATCAATCATTCATCCTAATTGATCACAAGTATCTAAATTACTATAATTTAAAAATTAGTTCTTTGAGACTAACACCTTAAAAAGATCTTAGACAAAGCTAAGTTATGCCCCTGCAGTTTCTTGTCTCAATTCAAACCTAAATAAAAGCTAAGACTCTTGACTGTTTATGTGGCAGTACCCCTGATTTGCAATTAGGTTATGTTATAAAAGTTCATTCTATATTGGTCATTTGCACCTTCAAACGACCTTGCACCTTCATTGTAAATATTGATAATTTCTCCAACCTTTGACCAAAAATTTTTTATCCATGCAAAGGGATTGTAGTATTTTTTTCTGTAAAATTGCTCAAAGAAATATTTTATTCCTTCAGTGAAGTTGATTATTAACTATTACAAATACCATGGAATTCCACTTGAGGGTACATGTCAGCTACGATGCCACTAAGGGGAAGAATCATTTTTTCTAATTATATCACATAAAGACTTCCCTCTCTAAAGAGTAATACTATGGGATGTTGATACATTAAGAGAAAGGAGAAACCTCTAAATACTAATTGCATCCTAGAAGAAAGAGTATAAAGGAATTTAAGACCTCTGAGTTTGCTTCCAGGGAAACTTCAGATCTCAGTTAGGATGTCTTGCCATTAGGTATGATAAAGAGGGATTCAGTGTTCTAAATAAAATGTTGACTGTGGATTCTGATCTATAAATGCTTTCTGTAAAGAATCTGTTTCCAAGAAAAATGGAAAATGTGCCCTCATGTCAGCATTTAGTACAGCTTCTGTGAGCAGAATTATAATGACTATGATTACCTCTAATCAGCAATGGGCCAGCCCACTTTCACAAATAAGTATCCCAAATCAACCATTTTCAACATTTATGAGCAACTCACTCTCCAGTTCAAGAGTGTATATGTGCAATTACTTGTTTAAAGCCTTGGACAAGTGGAAGCTAGCAGAGATCTTCAATGTCCTGAGGAAAAATGTAATGAAGTTCAGGCCAAGTAGCGGCTAGCCCTCCAAGGTATGCAATGGTCAGAATGTTGTTGCTCATGATTTGGAGTTGTACTATGAAGTTCTCATTTCGCAAAGATCTTGAGAGGAGATTATAAATATCTTTGAGAACTCCTTGACAAGAGAGGGGAAGATGCTCAGAGACAGCTCACATAGAGGTGACGCGAACTGCCTAGAAGAGGACAGTGAGCCACGGGTGGAAAAGAGGACAGGGTCAGTAGTAGTACCTGAGTTCTGGGCTTTAGCTACAAACCCAGAAACCATCTTGCTGGGGCAGTGTCTATGGAAATTCCTTCTCCAAGTCAGAGATGTGCTGTGGGGAAAGAGAAGAGTGGGCAGGAAGGACAGTAACACTGTTCTGCAACTTCTTGGCTCCGGTTGTATTTGTCAATCATGTAGGCAAATGACCTTTTTAAACCTTTTACATGCAGGAGTAGACTGTTATCGCAGTGTCATAGAAAAATGGAATCCTATCCTGCAAAGCTTCTACTGGTTAAAAATCCAAGTGTCAATGGACAAAATATCTATCAGAGAAATCTCCCACCCCCTCCCCATTCTCCCACCAGTGTAAAGGTAACAAGGGTGTGTGGGGCAACTGAGGAGGAAATGAGATCATGCGGGTACACCAGGAAAAGAGAAAGTGTTGGTGGCAGCAGAGTTGGTGAGTGTGTTGTGGGCATTACCTCTTGATGAGGCTTCCAAGAAGGCTCCCGCTCAAGTCCTGGTGGCTCTGAGAACAAGCATTCTTGCATCAATAGCTAATAGGCTGTCCAACCAGATGTTATCTGGGTGGGATAAGAGGGTGAGAAAACAGACCTGTTGTACGCTGTTGTCAACTACATCACTGCGGTCAGGGAAGGCTGGTCGTGTGGTGTCTAGCAGGGCACCTCGTTCATGGTGAGGCAGACCAGATTACATGGCTGTTTAAATCCATTTCCTCTTGTGATTGATAAAATATGAGAGTTATAATCATTCATGCATTACTAAAGCCCCCTTTCCATCATTTTGAAAGGACTTATTTTTATTTTTATTTTATCTTTTTTTGCTAGAACAGAGCATGCATCCAGCAGAAACCTAAAGCATTTGCTTTTCTAAGCAATCTTTTGCAATAAGCACACTTTAAAAAACATCAAAAACCATATATGGTACCTGTGACAAGACTGGAGATGATAAGTGGTAAGACCAACATCTGTAACATCCTCATCAAAAGCTCCCCAGGAAAGGAGAAGTACTTGACTTCCCGGTAGCTCATTCTATA
>RJWT010018652.1:0-18803 GCA_004365215.1 Cuniculus paca
GGCCACTGCAGAGGGACACTATTTGGGGAAAATGGCACCTGCACCTCCCCAGAGAGCGCAGTAGGCTACACGCACGTAGCACACATCCTGTCCTATCCCAAAGGTGACGATGCTGAGATCCAATGCAGCCCGACACCAGGTCACACAAGGGACTGCAGCCCTGGGGAACAGCACCGCTGTGCTCCTGGTGTAGGTGGCACAGCCCGCCCGGCCGCATCAGGAGGATGATGCCCCAAGCCGGCAACACTTGGGGACAGTAACGTAAACTGGTGCAGGACAAAGGCTGTTCCTCTAAGCAGCTCGGATTTTCCACTCCCAGAAGAGCTCACAGCCTTCATTTCATTCTTGTCTTCTTCCCAGTGTAACCGGGACTCGGGCCGGGCTCATGATCAGGGCTTCCACTTTCAAGGACCCCTCAAGCCACGATTCCTTAGCACTACGGACAGAGCCAAGGGCGGAGCTGCACCCTGTCACCCCTGTACTCTGGGAGGCTGAGGCAGGAAGATCACAAGCTTGAGCCCAGAGTGGGCAATTCAGCGGTTGAGGGAGACCCAGTCTCAAAAGAATGAGGAAAAGGACTAAACATGTAGTTCAATCCCCGGTGTCCCCCAAAAAATACCTGCTAGTTTAAGGTAACTTTACCCCCTCTATCTAGTTACTCCTATTTATACCTCACAAAGACACTGTCATTCCAAGTAAAATCCACTGCTTCTAGTAAACAGCACCATACCCATTCTTAAGGAGCATAAAGCAAACAAGTGTGGGGCACAGTGGCTCATGCCTGCGATCCCAGCTCACTTAAGCTGAGGCAGGAAGAGTTTGAGTTTAAGGCCCATCTGGGCAGTTTATCGAGGTCTGGTCTCAGAACAGAAAAGGTTTGAGCATCCGCCTAGCACAGGTGAAGGCCTGAGTTCAGTCCCTGTAACCACGCACATGCACACACGTGTGACCGTGCGGAGGTCACTGTCCACAGGAAGACGCCGCCACCCCAGAGCAAGGTCAGGATCTGGGCCCGACCGAAGACGGCACCCCAGCCCTCGCCAGCAGGTGCTGCGGGACAGTGAGGCTGCAGGACAGGACCCGGCTGGGTCAGCAGGCGGCAGCTGTCACGGTCCGGCCGGCTCCGGACCCTGGGCACTGGGCACTGGGCGGGGTCCCAGCCAGCAGCCGCCTGGGCTTCTCGCTGAGGTTTTGGAGATGAGACCCGAGGGGCAGCGCCGCCACAGCGCCCCGTCCTCCAGGGACATGCTCAGCCCGGGAAGAGCCTGACTGCGGCCACAACTGCGCCGCTCCCCCGGGGCCCTCCCGCCCTCCCACAGCGATGAGCCCAGGGCCTCCACACCCTGCTCAGACAAAATAACCCAGCACCCACAGGGTAAGGGGGAAAGGTTTATGCGGCACTGGGGATGGAACTCCCGACCTCACACTCGCCAGGTAGGCGCTTAGGCCGCTGCGCTAGATCCCCAGCAGGAAAGGTTTACTTAGCTGACAGTCTGTAGAGGTTTCAGTCCATAAGCTCCACAGAACTTTCCAATCTTGAGAAAGGGTCTCGGCTGCTAAGGTGCCCAGGCTGGGCTGGACCTCAGGATCCTCCTGCCTCAGCCTCCCAGAGTGCTGGATCGTGGGTACACCCCACCGCGCCCAGCTGGAAGTCTGGCATTCTTAAAGTAGTCCCGCACTTTACAGTACGGATTCACTGCTCCATTTGGCTGAGGCGCCCTTACAAAGCCTCCAGAGGAACCAAGGAGTCTTAGGGGTTTTGCCAGCGGAACTGGGTACTGCACCCCAGACCTCAGGCATGCTAGGCACGAAGGCCTCCTACTGAACTGCACCGGCCCATACGTCTTCTTTGGAAAATGAGTAGCCGCTCTGACGTAGCTTGGGGCTGGGGCAGGCGGATCAGAAGTTCAAGGCCAGCCTGCGTAACTTAAAGACCACGTCCAAACTGAAACTGTAACACGGGCCGGAAACGCAGCGCAGCACTACCCGGTTGGTAGTTGGCTCGGGGCTTGGTTCAATCTCAGGCACCAGAAAACACGCAGGCACAGGCGGCGCTCAGCTGGCCTTGAGGAGTCACTCTGCCTCCCCGGGCACTGCCGGCTCCTCCAGAGAGCGACACAACAGCCTGGCTCAGATCAACGGTGTTTCAGGCCCCCTTTCCAGGAGTCCAGCCTCAGAACCCTGGCTCCCTCTGAGGCGGGGTCTCCCTAAATTCTAGCTTGCCCAGGCCGGCCTCGCACTGGCAGTCCTCCCGTCTCGGCCTCCCAGGGAACCAGGATCACGCAGGTGCACCGCCACAGCGCCTGCCTCTCACCGGGCTGCCAGTCCTTGCCACTCCGCACTCCCGAGCCAGAGCCTCGCTGCCTCCGCAGGCCCTCGCTGCTGAGACGGCTGCCCGCCCGCCCGCCCGCCTCGGCCCCGGGTGAAATTTCTGTCTCTGAGTACGAAGTTTGTTCCAGTTTCATGATTTACAGCGTGAATGAAAATCCAGATTGAGATTTCTGCACAGACGACCACCACGGCCACCAGACTGCACGACGGCCCCAGCCCACTTTCTTCTACTTTGAGACAGGGTTTTGCTAAATTGCCCACTGGCCTGAAATTTGTGATCCTCCTGCGTCAGCCTCCTGAGAAGATGGGATTACGGGCCTGGGGCAACAAACCTGGCTGACAAGAATATTTATCGTGTTTAAAAACTGTTCCCTGTCTTCTAGAATTCAGTTTTGTGTGTTTGGTTTGGTTTTCTGGTACTGAAAATTGAACTCAGGGCCTTGCATTCGCCAGGCAGGCGCTGTGCCACTGAGCTACATCTCCCATCCTCTGTTTTGCTTTGTTTCAGTGCTGGGGGGCAAACCTGTAAGTTACATCCCCAGCCCAATTCTGTGCGGTTTTGAAGAAACCTGGTTCCGCTGATGCTTGTGTTCCTTCAAACAGCCTCTCTTCTCTCTTCTGCCCACTGAGGTTCTAAAATCAGCCATTTAGGCCAGGTGTGGTTGGCACACCTGTGCTCTCCGCACTCGGGAGCCTGAACTACACGGCGCGCTCAGAAAAACCAGAAACAAATAAACAAGTAAAAAAGAGAGGTTTGGGAGTCTCCTTCACGGCCTGCACTGATCTGGGGGGTCTTCTTTGCTTTCTGTGGCTTTCTTCCCCCCTAACAATCATCGCCGGGCCTTCACCCTAAGCTAAATGCCCATCACTTTTTATATTTTTTGAGGTAGAGTCTCAGTCACTAAATTGCCCAGGCTGGGCCCAAACTTTGCGGTCCTCCTGCCTCAGCCTCCCAGAGTGCTGGGGTGACAGGGCAGCAGCGGGGCTGGGGGGCCCCCTCCGGACACCTGCACCCTCGGCGCCTTCCCGCCGCTCCTCCACGCCCGCGGGGCCCGCCGTGGCTCACCCACCTGTGTCCTGCGCGCAGCCAGGCCGGGCCGGGCCGAGACGCCGTCACCCACGGGCCGCGGGCGCAGGGGAGCAGGCGCGGGCCCAGCGCGGAGGGAGCCGGGGCGGGGCCGTAGGCGGCGCTGCGCGGCCCCGGGGGCCTGAGGCGTGGAGGGCGGGGCGGCGCGGGCGGGAGGGGAGCGAGGGGCTCGGGCGGCACGGGGCACGGGGCACGGGGCACGGGGCACGGCTTCGTTGTAAACTGCATTAAGAGCTGTTTTGAGCAGGGAAGTGCTTGTTTTGTTTTGGACCCGGAATTGAGCTCACGACCTTGCACTTGCCGGGCGGGTGCTGTGCCGCTGAGCTAGATCCCGGCCGGTACTTTTTAAAAGATAGTCACGCTATACAGTTCAGCCTGGCCTTTAAGGACTCCGTGGCTCAGAGCTATGTGACTCAGGCTGGCCTCAAACTCACAGCGACCCTCCTGCCTCAGCCTCCCAAGGGCGGAGCTCACAGGCGTGCGCCACCAGACCTAGTAACCACTGCCATTTAAGAAAAAAGTAGCATCCTGGATGCAGTGAGGCAAGTGGCATGAAGGACAGAGACCGCCTTCTGTCCAGTGCAGGACTACGGCAGGGCAGCCACCGGGGGATGGAGAGCCCGGGAAATGGGGGAGCAACGCCGGGGCCCAGGGGAGAGGAAGCCGGTGCAGCGCAGGTGCGGGCGCGCAGAGGCAGCTGGAGAGCGCGTGCTGCTCGCTGCTTCGGCCTCGCGGTGATCCCTGCAATTGGGAGCTGGGTGCAATGACGCGCACCTGCAACCCCAGCTGCGCAGGACGCCGAGTCAGGAGACTCACGCGTTCGCGGGCGGCCTGGGGGCTACAGCTCAGCCCGGGTTCAACCCCAGTGCTGACAAAACACACACACCATGGAAGACTAAGTTAACATAGCAAGAATTAAATGTCAAGACACAGACATGTTTCAGGGATGTAGGTGCTGAGTAGAGGGCCAAGAATTTGACACAGATGGAGAAAGACACGCTATAGCCATAGTAGCTAAAAGCAGAGTATCCACACTGATTTCCGGTAGGGAGACTTCAGAACTGGGAATCCATCAGATCAAGGAGGACATTTGAAAATGATAGAAATCAATTCTCCAAGAAGACAAGAATTGTCCTAAGTGTGTGTGCATCTAAAACAACTGAGCTTAGGCCAGGCCTGGTGGCTCACACCTGTAATCCCAGCACTCGGGAGGCTGAGACAAGAGGATTGTTGTGAGTTCGAGACCAGCCTGGGCTGCAAAGTGAGCTCAAGGCCAGCCTGAACAGCATAGTGAGAACCTGTCTCAAAAAGACAAGGGCCAGGGATTTAGCTCAGTGGCCTAAGTGCCTGCCTGGCAAGCATGAGGTTGAGAGTTCAATCCCTGGTGCTGCAAAATCAGTCAACTGAACTTCAAAATATAAGCTACAAGCCAGGTTTGACGCAGCACTTTCCTGTGAACCCCAGCTTTCTGGGAGGCTGAGGCAGGAGGATAGTAAGTTTGAGCTCAGCCTGGGCAACTTAGTGAGACCCTGACTTAAAACAAAAAATTTAAAAAAGAGCTGCAAATGTAGCTCAATGTCAATATCCTGGATTCCATCCCCAGGACTGCAAAACCACCGCCACCACAAAACCCGCCAAGAATGCGTAGGTGCAGGGCTGCTTTCTGGCGTTATGAGAACGTTCTAAATTGAACGGGCTGAGCTAGGTGTGGTGGTGCACGCCTGTAACCCCAGCACTTGGAAGGCCGAGGACCACCATGAGTTCCATGCCAGCCTGGGCTACAAGACCCTGTCTTCTTAAAAAATTTTGTTCCTGCCCTCCTCCCCCGACAAAACCAAGCAAACAAAATTGAGGCTGAGGCCAGGAGTTGCAGGCCAGCCTGAACTACACAGCAAGACCCTGGTTCAAAAAAAACAAAGCCAGCCAGCTTGGGCTGACTTGTGATAGCGGCACAGCCCAGTGGATACCCTGTCGCTGCATCTGCACGCTTGTTTTGACGCATGCGTAGAGTCAAACACCGCTTCCCAGCGCTGGGCCCGAACCTCGCGCGCGCGCTGCAAGGGCTCCCGCTACCCGGAGCGGCTCCCCTAGCTGCGACTGCGCGGCTTGAACGAGCGGACAGTACGGTTTACAGCACCGGCACTCCGCAGGAGTTTCTTGCTTGCTTTCCTTCAGGAGGGGCTGGGGTGGGGTTCAGGGCTTAGAGCAAGCCCCAGCCCCGCAGCCCCCAGCGCCCCAGCGCCCCGCTCCTCAGGCGCTCTCGGGGCGCGCCGTGGGGACTGCTTGCGGGCAGCCGGGTTTCAAGCCGCACACGTACAGCAGCTGACTGACTGCTCTGCCCTCCCGTGCGGTCCAGTCCACATCCCCTCCTCCTGTCCGTAGAACGTGGCAATCCTCGGGGAACAGTTTACAACTATAGTTACCGGTTGTCTACTGAGCATATTTCACAGTTCTCTTACATCTTTGTCTTCCTAGAATTTTTCTCCTCCAGGGCTGAGGGCAGAATTCAAGGCCTCACGGATATCAGGCAAGTGCCCTACCACTGAGCTACATCCCAGCCGCAATTTTTTCTACTTGGTTATTACGTTTCTATCCTGAAGACTGCAATCAATCCGAATGTGATTTCACATGTAAGAGCTGGTAAGCTATCACTTTTCTGTTTTGTTCTGCTCTGCTCCGGAGCATTCCATCCTCCAACCTTCGAGGGTCTGTCTGGGCCCCGGGAAGGTGCACCGCGGCGTTAGAACTCCCCGGGCCCCCAAAGTGATGCCTGTGCGTAGCCCAGCTTTCCTTTGCATCGCTCACTCCTGTCTCTTGGTGGAGTGTATTGTTCAGGTGCTTCCCGAGAGCACAAATGGAAGACGAAATTTGAGATCTTGAGCACCTACAAGTATCTTCAATCTACTGACACATCAGCTGGGAAGAGAACTCTAGGTTAGAAATGCTTTTCCTAGCTAGGAGTGGTTGCACACACCTGTAATCCCAGTACTATGAAGGCTGAGGCAGGAGGACTCCTGTGGCTTTCACGGCCAGCCTGAACTGAAAAGTGGGACTCTGACTCAACTCCCAAAAGAAATGCTCTTCACGAAAAACTTGGAAGTCATCACTTTGTTATTGCCTAGCTTCCCACATTGTCGAGGAACTTGATGCCATTCATCTTAGTTTCCTAAACAGTCATTTGGGGGGTTCTAATTTTTCCTAATATCAAAATCTCCCTCTGTAATTCTTTTTAAAAATACATCCATTGTCCCGAGTGCTTGATGGAATACCTCGAAGCAGAAGGGTCCTTCAGTTCTTGGGAACTTGAGATTAAATGTTGCATACTTTTTTTGAGACACGATCTCACTTTGTAGCGCGGACTGGCCTTCAGCTTGTGGCGATCCTCCTGCCTCGGCACCCAGAGTGCCGGGCTGGTCTCGTACTGTGATTCACTCCATTCCTCCAAGAATTCTGTCAGGCACTGGGCCTTCTTGAAATGGTTCTCTGATTTCCTTTTTTAACATTTCTACCTTTCTACATCTTAAAACATCTTTCTCACATTCTTTGAACTTCAAAAAGTTTAGCTCACTTCTAATTTGAATTCTTCTAAATGCATTTTTTAAAAAGTACTTTTTCATGGATGCAATATAAGCTGTATTTTCTGGAGGTTTTTTTTTTCCCCTCTATTAATCGTTCTTTCATCCTGATCATTAGTGTTTGTGGCAATATTTGAAAATCTGATTTTTCTTTTTTGGGGGTACCAGGGATCAAATTCATGACCTTGTGCTGCTGAGCAATATCCTCAGCCTGATTTTTTTGTTTTCAAAAAATTTTTGAGGGATAAGGTTTTTCTATGAAGACTGGCTTCAAATGCAGTCCTCCTGCCTCAGCCTCTCAAGTGCTGGGATTTCATGTGTGCCACTGCACTCAGCTGCTTTCTTGCATTTTGGTAGTGAGGCTGGAACCCAGAACGTTTTTTTTTTTTTTTTTTGTACGAGGGATCGAACTCACGTCCTTGCGCTTGCCAGGCAGGTGCTTACACCACTCAGCTAAATCCCCAGCAACCTTTGCCCGTGTTAAACATGTGCCCTGTCACCTAGGTATACCCAGTCCTGTGTTAACATTTTGAAGGTATCCCAGAGGAACCTGGGCTTTTTCCTGGAAAACCTTTAATAATGTAACGTCTGAATGTCTCCGAAGGTCTTTTCTCTGGGAGCTGTTTCTATAAGGAAGGTCTTTCTTCTCCCAGAGCTGACAGCACTGCAGAAACTAGAAGTCTACCACAGTACACAGTACTTCAAGTGCATCTTCATCTTCATCTTCAGTTGACGACTGGTATCTCTGACCAGTCAGTTTCAGATTCATGAAAGAGCAACCGTTCTTCCATTGTAAGATCACAGAAATAACCTGGTTAGTACCCTGACTGTGCAAGAGGGATGCAGTCTGTTAGCCCCGTCCTGTCACCTCCACCCCAACAGGCAGGCCTGTTCTCTTTTTTCGATGCTTTCTGCAAGCCTCAGGCCTGTGCCTGCCACGCACGCATCCCTAAACCAGCTCCTCGAGCCATCCCGTCCAGCCCGCAGCCTCTGCCCCTGAGCAGTAGCCCGGGGCCGGCCACACTGGGCCGGCCACACTGGGCCCTGGATGTCTCAAGTGCTGTTTCCGTGGCCTGACGGCACAGCTGACAGCAAAACTGTGGGATCCACATGGGAAACGCTGAGTTCATGCAGCACAATCTGGAAGAGGGAAGTTGGAACCATCTACACCCCTCATAGGTGAACAGGTAAGTAAAACATGGCGGCGTGATCCAGTGAGCTCTGTGCCATTCAAATGTGCACTGAAGTTTTTTAAAAACTGCCATGCTTTTAGGCCAGGCGTGGGGTGCACAGCTGCAATCCCAGTACTTGGGAGGCTGTGCCCAGAGGATCACTGTGAGTTCATTCACTGCCAGCCTGGGCCAGAAAGTGAGTTCAAGGCCATCCTGAACTACACAGTGAAGCCGGTGGCTCACGCCTGTAATCCCAGCACTCGGGAGGCTGAGACAGGCGGATTATTGTAAGTTCGAGACCAGCCTGGGCTACAAAGTGAGCTCAAGGCCAGCCTGAAGGGCATAGTGAGACCCTGTCTCAAAAACACCAGGGCTGGGGATCTAGCTCAGCGGTCTAAGCGCCTGCCCAGCAAGCGCAAGGTCGTGAGTTCAATCCCCGGTGCCGCAAAAAAAAAAAAAAAAAAAAAGGAACTACACAGCGAAACCCTGCCTCAAAAAAATCAGACCAGACACGTATTCTTAGATGAAAACACCTACTTAGTGAACTCAAGGCCAGCCTGAACAGCACAGTGAGACCCTGTCTCAAAAAGACAAGGGCTGGGGATTTAGCTCAGCGGCCCAAGTGTGTGCTGGCAAGCGCAAGGTCATGAGTTCAATCCCCGGTGGCGCAAAACCTCCCACAAAAACAGTATTTTGTAAATGTGGCAGGGAGTAGAAGAGGAAATACAAGCATATCTAAACAGTTCAACAGAGATACTAAGAAAAGAACTTCTGTAATCTCACCACATGGGAGTTTGAGGCTGGGCTAAAAAGTGAGTCCTGGCCAGCCTGAACTACAGTGAAACTGGTCTCAAAAAACAACAAAAAAAAGCTCAGTGGAGAATAGAAGAGTATAAAGGATTATCCTGAGCAAGAGAAAGTTTCTCAGAGAAAATGCCCAGTGAAGTGTTTTTTGTTGTCTTTTTGAGATGGTCTCACTATACAGTTCAGGCTGGTCTTGAGCCACTTTGTAGCCCAGGTTGGCCTCGAACTTGCAATGATCCTCCTGCCTCAGCCTCTCGAGTGCTGGGATTACAGCCATGCACCACCATGCCCAGCCCCCGCCCCCAGTGAAGTTTTAATCCACTGAATTAAGCAGAGATTTAGGGATACATTAGGGCTGACACTTTTTTTTTTTTTCTGGAGACAGGGTCTTGCTAGTTCAGGCTGTCTTTCAACTACGTAGCCCAGGCTGGCCTTGAACTCAAGGGTGATCCTCCTGCCTCAGCCTCCTGAGTCTGGGATTATGGGTGTGCGCCCAACACATTCCGTTGAATTTACAACTTTTTAATCAAACTTTTAGCCAGTACCAAGGATTGAACCTAGGGCTGCAGTACTGAGCTACATCCCCAGCACCCTCCCCCTCTTTGCTAAGGCAGGTCTTGAACTCATGGTTCTCTTACTTTAACTTCCCAGAATGCCTAATTTCAACCAAATGTTTGCAGTACTGGAAACTGAACCCAGAGCCTTGAAGCTGTTATAATATATATATATTTTTTTTTTTGAGACAGGGTGTCACTATGCAGTTCAGGATGGCCTTGAACTCACTTTGTAGCTCAGGCTGGTCTCAAACTTGCAAGGATCCTTGTTTCAGCCTCTGGAGTGCTGGGATTACAGGCACCACCACACCCAGCCACATTCCTTTTTTGAGACAGGACCTTACAAAATCACTTACCTTAGGCCTGGCAAGCATGAGTTTGATTCCCGGTACCCACTAAAACAAAACCAACAAAAAAACCAAAACACCTTACCTAAGATGGACTGAAGCTTACGATAGTCCTGCCTCAGCCTCCCAGAGTACTGGTATAACAGGAATGTGCCACTGCACCTGGCTTACCTACTTTCCAACAACTAGCAACATTTAACTAAATGGGTTTCAAGGTTCTCCGCTGGCTCACTCCCTAGTCTTCCCAAAGGGGCTTGCACATCCCAACCCTGCCCTGTGACCCTCCTGCACCGCACTTGCCGTCTTCCCTCTCATTATCTGTCAACCCTCAACCTTCTAATTACTACTCTAATTCCAGGCACTGTAATCTCCTGGTTTCAGCCTACTCTTCCTTCTTTCCACCACTTCAACCCCGAAACTGCCCTATTCTCTCAGTGCTTTTGCCAACAGCCTAGCCTCCACCTCAACTCCACTTCCGAGTAGAGATGACACTGGATGGTGGGGAGGTACGGTGCAGATCTAAGAATGACGGAACAAAAATTAGTGAACCTACCTACAAAGGGGCCAGGGATCTAGCTCAGCAGCCTAAGCGCCTGCCTGGCAAGCACAAGGTCGTGAGTTCAATCCCCGGTGCCCCCCCCAAAACCTACCTACAAAGGAAGCCTAGAATACTTTAAAAAGGTGTAACCATAGTGACTTAAAAACAAAGATGGACACATTGGAAGTTACTGGCCAGGAGCAGTGTCACAAACCTGCAACACCCCCCACTCAGGAGGCAGTGGTGGGAGGGTCAGCCTGCACCCTCAGCCAGACCCTGCCCATAAAGGGCCCAGGACACGTAGCTCAGTAGTAAAGCACCTCTGGGGTGATCCCCAGGACCACACCCTCACCAACTACTTGTGTCAACAGGAAGCAAATCAATACTTTTTATGAATACCTCCCTGATTTTTAAAAATCAGAGCAGAGCAACTTTCATGTTAAGTAAAATGAACACTATGCTGCTGGTGGTGCTGGCACACACACCTGCAATCCCAGCACTCAGGAGGCTGAGGCAGGAGCAATGCCAGTTTGAGGTTAACTTGGGCTATGTAGTGAGTTCAAGGCCAGACTGAGGAAGAGTGAAACCTTGTCTTCATAAAACAGGGAGGAAAAAAAATGAACTTGTTTCATTCTTCAAAGTTATCTGTCATGACACCTTAAGTTTGTTGAGGGTATGGGGGTGTGCTATGGGTGATGGCATCCAGGGCCTTTGCACTGAGCTATATTCCCATTTCTTATCTACCTATTTAATCTCGTTTTTCTTGTCGAAGTGTCTTGCTATGTAGTTCTCGCTGGCCTTAAACACACTATGCAGCCCAGGGTGACCTCAACCATCCTCCTGCCTCAGCCTCCCGAAGGCTGGGATTACAGGCATGGACAACCATGCCCGGCTTCTTAAATTTATGTTTTGACTGTCTTCTTCATGAAGTGGTGCAGGCTACGCTCAACTTGTGATCTTCCTGCGTTAGCCACCCTCAGTGCTGGAATTAGACTTGGGCCACCATGTGCAGCAAAGCAAGTACCAACCGTTTACATTTGACTATTGCTGCTTGAGGAAAGACGTCTCACACAGCTATCCTTGACTACTAACACTTACAGGTGCAGCCTCACAACACGAAAAAAGCACTTTATCCTGCCTTGGTCCAGGTCAGGAACAATTCCATCTCCAGGGAACAGAACCTCACACCTGCTGCAAGCTGGTTATAAATACCCTAAAGACAATCAGTTTTTGTCATGTGAAATCACTGGGATGAACTGTGACAAACAGCCTCTGCTAATTAGCAGTATGAATGGAGGAAGGGACAACCCATGGGTAATTCCCCATCATTATAGTTGTTCATTATTTTATTTTTTAGTGGTACTGGGAAGTGAACCTTGTACATGAGCTGCACTTGCAGCCCCAGCCTTAGACTCTGCAACAGACCTACCAAGCAACACCCACTGTGCCAAACCGGCACACCTGCCAAACGAGCCCTCTGGCTTCAGGCTGGCCACGAAGAACCCTCCCCTAGTTGAGCCAGGATTTAATGTTAAAATTATGTTTGCAACTACATCACTTCATGTGCGCCTCACAAATGTTATAAAATACTGGGCAAATATTTTACCCAAAGGAAGAAACAGAAGCTCAGAAAAGCTCTGGCTCTGTGATCTTGAATGAAAATAGAATTAAAACATAGGACTTTGTGACAATTGAGAGTCCTCTTCACAGCACTGTGCAGCCATCCGGAGCAGACCTGTGTGCAATAAGGAAAAAGAATAAGCAGCACTGCTTCAAGTACAACTAACTCTTAGTTACTCCCTGAACAAATAATGTTCCACTTAAAAATATGTTTAATGTTGGGCATGGTGGCGCACACCTGTAATCCCAGCACTCGGGAAGCTGAGGCAGGAGGATTGTTGTGAGTTCGAGACCAACCTGGGCTACAAAGTGAGCTCAAGGCCAGCCTGAATGGCATAATGAGACCCTGTCTCAAAAAGACAAGGGCCGGGGATCTAGCTCAGCGGCCTAAGTACCTGCCTGGGAAGTTCAAGGTCCTGAGGTCGATCCCTGGTGCTGCAAAAAAAAAAAAAAAAAAAAAAAAAAAAAAAAAAAAAAATACGTTTAATTAGAACTAAACAATTTCAACCTGTTTTTAAATTCAAAGATCTGATGCAATTTATCATTTCAGTGATCGTATGCACATCAGTATGCAATCTGTCAAGAATTATCCACCCAGTTATTTAAAATGATGTGAAGACTTACTCAGAGATGAGGACCCACAAACAAGATATAAACCATTTTCAGGGGAAAACATGCATGCATTTATTTTTAAGAATTCCCAATAAGGGGAAAATTCAACATTTTTAAAAATGTATTTATTTTTTTTTTTTAAAAATCAGTTGTGTACAAAAGTGTTTTGTAGTTTTTAATTCTCAAGACAAATACCCAACCCTCCACCCACAGCCCACCCTGCTTCAATGGTATTTCGGGTAACCCACCCATTTCCCCCTTACAGGAAGTTAATGGCTCAGAATAGACCCTCCTACAGAGTTTATCATCACTAACAGACTGTTTAGAAATCTAGAGAAGCTAACAAGCAAGGTTCTTTCTCAGTGAGGTTAATGAGAATCCCTATAATGGCAGTAGACTTCCAGCGGACACCACAACAAAGCACCATCAATTGCTGAAAGCTAAAAAATAGATTATTTTCAATAGTATTTCATTTTCTATCGGAAAATTCTTTAAATAACATTAAATAAGTCTCTTTTCCCCCAAAGAAAGTCTAGCTTTTATTATGATGCCTGTAAAAAGTAGGTTACAGCAAGCAGATAAGGATCGTTCACAGCACAGTGCAATGACTTCTATCCACTCACCCTCAGACCAAACCAGTAAGCTACGCCACACCTGATTATATAGAGCAGCATGGTTGAAATAACCAAGCAAAAGGCGGCATATTCACAACTTACATTTTTAGGGATGATGCAGGTTTATGAGATGAGATCAGTCCAATAAAGCAGTAACAAAGCAGCACAAGGGAGACAGCAACCCTCCTCTACCCCGTGCCACAAAATTTTTGATCTATATTGCAAATACAACGTGTGCCATCGTTTGCAGACCCTAAAGCAAAGTCACACTTTGTTTGGGAAAAGGCTATTTATCAGTATACTTCAAGTTGCCGTCTTCACAATGGTAACAACTAGCTAGTAGTGTTTCAACCGGTACTAAAAGAACAGAAATACAACTTTTTGGAATCAATGGTTTGTACCCTGGAACTGAAATTCCTTGGAATGAGAAAAGGTGATTAATACAACATCAGTTTGTAAAAGTTCATGAAATAAAGTTAACTGTAAACAACTTCCTTTGTCATTTCTAAATAGTTTCCTCCTATGTACAAGAACAGTACACCTGGTTCCAGCTATTTTCTGCTAGATTCATCTTATATCTTTAAACTACAACAAAAGCTCTTTATTTCCTGTTTCTACACAGAATTAGAAAACATTACCATACCTCCAACTGCATTTTAAAACTCAAATCAGGCATACACTTATAGTCCAAATCTGCTTTTCACATTGGTAAACTTATGAAGCAGCCTAAAGAGTATGCCTTCAGTAGGGCATACACAAGCGAACCCTTACTTGCCAATTCTTTCTGAAAGATATTAAAAAAAAAAAATTATTTTGCATAGTTCTGAGTGCCATGAACAATCATAAATGACAAAGTTTTTGATAAAAGACCTCAAAAACCCCCTCAATCTTACTTTCACTTTATAGCTCATTTTTCTTAGAAACAAAATAGTCAAGATTCCAAACATATATATCCTTGGAGGTGTTTTCTGTGTTTACATAAACCAGTCACGATTTCAAAGCCAACTCAAGAGCATCAAATTTAGTAGCAGGTATTTATATACTACTGAAATATTTATATACTACAGTATGTTTGAGTCTCAAACTGCTATTCACTCATTCACACTGACAGACTGTACAACTAATTGTTTCTTCTAAGTTAGGAATATACTCAGGAAAGAGACCTGATTATAATAAAAGCCTACCAGAGTATCAGTGACTTTCAGCAAATCTGCCTGCTCTAAATGGGAACTCTTTTTTTAACCATAATTTCTGAGGGCTCTTAAAACTGGTAAATCCTAAAACACTGAGAATTATAAAAATAATGTTCACCAGGGTACTTTCTCCCTAGCCCAAAACTTTTAGTGTCCTTTTTCCAAACATACTGAGGACCAGAGGAAAACAGCAAGGCTTTAGTTTTTATGTTTGGGGAGCTAAATCTGTATTAAGAGGGGGTGGGGATGGGGAGGAAAAAAAAGAAAACTAAGACAGTGGAAAATGTACCAGAAAGGAAATAGATTATCATCACATTAAAGGTAAATAAGAGAAATGATTTTTTATAATGAAAAATTTATTATGTAGATCCTGTCAAACTAAACACTGTACTTTCCAATTGCCTGGACAGTGGAGCCGAAGTGCAGTCACATGCGCAAGATACCTGGCCAGTGTGTGTAAAAATCAAAGCAGACAGAGCTGCTTCCGAGAGTGGAGTGTGCAATGCTCAACATTAGCAACCACTGAGTTATTTTTCTCTTTCGTCTCACCACAGACAATTAAATAGACCCTGATAATATAGGTGAACAGTAAACAGGTCATGTTCGATATTTTCAAAATCCAAATATTACTAATATCACCAAACCACCCTCCACTATAAAAAATTAATTCTAACCAACAAGGAGTAAAACTGTCCATATTATCACAAAATCCCATCATACCTCAAAATAAAAAGTACAAGATTTTAGCTATTTAAAATAAATAAAGAAAAATCTTGTTTCCTTTGGCATCTTTAGAAAATAACTAAACTACAAGAATTAAAGGCTGTGATTATGCATAAGCAAACATGGGGGGAAAAAACAGCAACTTGCGTTTAGTATGCGATGTATCAGCTATAAAATAAGATTACTTTTACTTAGGAAAGCCTTGCAAGTTTTGGAAGAACCTTCACATCTTTAACATTATGATACATTTCATATTGGTTTCTTTTATTGCTTCTAGCATCAAGATTACTGAAAGGGTGGATAAAGTTATACTGACTTAATAGGTTCAAAAATTACTTTCCAAACACTTAACAATTTAAGATAAGTAACACTTAAGAACGAAAACCTTTTATAATATGACTTTCAAAATACCTTACATCAGTCTGATTCCATTTTTGTTATTTTGCATTGGTCCTCAAAATTTAATAAGAATTATATTTATGTGTATAGAACTGCCTGCATAAATCTACTTCAACCTTCATAAAATAGTCAAATTAAGTGTTTGCACTTGCAAAACTAGTAACTTTCAAACTTCTGAACGTAGAATGAAATGTAACTCTAATAGGAATAAAAAGTCTGACTATGTACAAGAGAAGGTAAAGTTTTCAATTCTCATTCTCAGAAACATCATAAAGAAAGCTAGATTTATAACACACTTCTATTCCTAGGTGCATCTGAATTATGTACAGTAAACACCAACACAGCTCTCGTGTCAATATAGGGAAGTGCAAGCAAGAGTGGCGTTTAAAGTATCTGATAAAGCAATTTTCATAAAGCCCAAAATTAGGCTAAAAACTACTGGAAACAGTGGACTGCATTCTTCAATGTTCTCAAAGAAAATTTCATCAATTTAAAACTCAATGTCAAATTCATTGCAAAACTAACTCAAGTCATTTCATTACATGTGGGGATACCGCAACATCAAATTATTTACTGTTTTTGCAAGAGAAATAATATTGGCAGCTCCATTCTTACATTACTTCCTTACATAGGAAAACTTTTGAGTGTTTAACTATGACAACGCATTCCAAACCCTAGATCTAAAGAGGGAGTCAGGAATACTTTGCTTGGCACATGTCCCCACCAAAAATAGAGAAATCTACCATAAGATTATTAGCTGTGTGTGGTACAGGAGAAGTAGATACAGAGCCCCAACCTGTCAACTGTTGGGACAGGCTCTGAATAGGTCACCATCTTCATTTCTGAATAAATCTCATATTTACGAATTTTCTAATGCTTAAAATGGTGGTCTTTTCAGCTACCCATTCTAAGAAGTCAAGTACAAGCATGCAAGTAAATTCACAGGCACAGAGGATCCATGTTAAAAACAGTTAAGGTAGCTGTGATGCAACACCAACAACTTGAATGGCCCTGACACACTCAAAATATTATCTTAATTATTCAACAAAATCCTGAAGCAAACTCTTGCTAGTCCTGTTACACCGCTAAACACTAAAGTAGCATGTTTTTTCCATGGTTTTAGCTTAGCTCAAAGAATTTTTACACTATTAAGTAAGAAAAAAATTAAAAGTATTTCCCCTTTTTAAATTTACACAGACGTTTAATTAGCTTTATTTACAGAGCAGGGATTTTTTTTCAGTCTCCAATGGTTGCCTAGATAACATCATTAGGCAAGAATGCCAGTTTAAAAGAAATCTATGCAGAATCCTAAAAATAACAGATGTTGATGCTCCTGGAGAAGAGGCAAGCTTGACTATCAGCAGCTCTTTCTATGCCTCAGTTACTCAGAAGCAATTCTGTTGCAGTCTCTACATCCCATGATTTTGAAGACAAGGCCACTATTACTGCATTCTGCAGAAAGAAAAAGGGAACAACAACAACAACAACAAATCAAATCTCAAGGAAACATTTAAAAAATACTGAATCACTGGCTTTATATTGAGAAATCACAGTTTCTTTTCTATACACTGCCTTGTACTTGCAGTGCATCAAAAGCATAATACAACGAGAATAAAAATTTTTTAAATCTGTACTGCTTTTAATAGCCAAACGATTTTATTAGGGTTTTATTTTATTTTATTTTTTGGTACCAGGGATTGAACTCATGACGTCGCACTTGCCAAGCAGGCACTCATGCTGCTGAGCTAAATCCCTGGCCCTGCCGAACGATTTTATGCAACCAGAGTTTCTCATATTGTTAAACCACTTTTCCCAGTCACAGATTTAGAGCAGTAATTTAAAAACCAACATATATATCACACACATAGATATAGATATCAAAATAAAAAATCTTTTAACTACTTACCCTATCAAAGCCCATAGCACATAGGTTTTCTATTTTTTTGGTGTATTCTGGACTAGAAACTGGTGCTCCAGCATACACGTGTGCCCAAAGTCGAGCTGTCTGTTTGAACATTTCAGGATTTTGTTTGTACTATATTGGGGGGGAAAAAAAATCAATTGACGTAATAATACTTTAGAATATTCAATATAGTAGCTCACCTCTTAATTGGCTAAGACTCCATTTTTTTTAGACCCCCGCTTTTTCTAAACGCAAGGAATTTATATTGAAAATGTGATGCCTTTGAGCTGCAGAAATACAGCTCAGTGGTAGAGTATGTGCTTATTAGCAAGCAGAAGGCTGTCAGTTCAACCCCTAGGACTAGTAACCATTCAAGAGTAAATTAAAATAAAATGTGACTGATTTCTCATTGCAAACAAGCTGTGCCATTTGTCATTCAAGAAAAAAGTGGTTAATGTGAAGCTCTGATTCACAAACTGTACTGATAAAAGTAAAGACAAAGTTAATCCAGCCAGGGTTGGTGTCGCAGTCTGGCACTCTGGGAGGCTAAGGTGCCAGGACTGCAACTTGGAGACAGCTGAGACAATTCAGTAAGACTGTATCTTCACTCCAAAAAGAAAAGGGGAGGGTGTGTGTGTGCACGTATGTAGCTCAGTGCCAAGAACCTGGGTTCAATCCCCAGCATTACCTCCACCCCAAAAGTTAATCTACTCTAACCACCAAATTAAACACACGATTAAGAAAAAACTAGTATTAAGTGAGGTGAGGTATTAAGAGATATTCCCAACACTAAACAGCAACAAACACTGCTGAACTAAATGCAGAATTATGACCAATTGGGGTACTACCTATAGTCCAGTCCAAGAGTAAAACTAGATCTTGCCATTCTCCTACAACTGTGTTAGTTTAAGGAAAACCAAGCAAAGTCTTAACTTATGCCATATTTTGAGATGATCATGAATCGTAATAAGAGTACTTTCAAAAGGCAAAACTTCACCTACGTGTTGGCTAACCTTCTGGGAAAACTATGAACTTAGTAAAACAATGGATAAATTCAACAGCTTTTGTTCAATTCACTTTAGTATTTCTTGTCAAAGTATAAACATTTTAAGGCTGACAAGTCTCTAGGATATATGAAAATACCAAATCTAATTACTATCTTTAATAACAAGAGAACAAGTGAAATTACTGAACTATTTGAGGTTCTAAAAGAAACCTTTTAAAGTTGAACCTCAACTAAAGATGAAATCAAAGTTGAAACTCAAGTCATCCTTCTGACGACCCAATATAAATTAGTATTAAATATAAAACATAAATCAATTCCAAGCACT
>RJWT010018653.1:0-18757 GCA_004365215.1 Cuniculus paca
TCTGTATGCTTAGAGTGCTTGTTTCCTATATTCTTTCTCCTTCTGGGAAAATTTCTCTTTCTTATCCTCATAATTTAATTTGCTTATATTCCTATTACTAAAGCTATCCCAATCTGACTCATACGGTTGTTAGATCAATGACTGCAATTCCCTGAGTGATGCATCTCTCAAGTCGTAGTCTGTATTCAATGCCTGGACCTCAGTCTTACTGTGGAATCCATTCATGTCATTACAGAATCATGGCTCATGGAACACCCATGTTAACATCGCTCCTCTTTATTTTTAATGTTTTGTCCTAGAACACAAAATGTTTTGTGTACTTAATTTCTGTTACCATTGCTGCTCCCTAAGGAAGTGATTCTTTTAAAAGATTATAAGCTTTTTGAAGACAGAGATGATCTCTTTTATCTTTGCACCCTGTTGTTTTGTGAAGAGAAATCATTTGCAAATGGAAATACTTTGTGAGGCAGATTTAAATGCTTATGGCTGAGTTTATATACTTAGTGGAAAAAAATGCAGTAATTTTGCTGTCTACTGACTTGTTGACTCGTTCCCTTGATCTTGAAAACTACTTTTTTTTATTATTAAAACATCATGATTTAGTAGGAGGAATATGAACTTCTCTTGGAAGTAGCTTGAGCTCCAATCTGAGCTTAAACATCCTAATCTGTAAGTTGGCTTAATAAATGCACTCATTTTTGTTTGGATAATGTGTTGTCGCTACTTTTTGTGTCCTTCATATTCATCATGGGTATTTATGCTTTTAGCACATGTAGAATGACCTCATCCTTACTTATCACTGTGAACAGTCAATAGCATGGATGTAACAAACTTAAAGATTCTTTTAAGATAGAAGCCACTATACCATAGTGGTTGCTCAGATTTAGATATTCATGCTTTTAAACCTTGTTATTTACCAGATACATAACACCCTTACTGTGTTGTACATCACTTCCCTCGCCCAAAAATAAAACACTTTGTGAGGATGGACTGAGGGCAGTGAAATGATTAAAGTATGTTATGTGCATGTACAAACCTGACAAAATTTACCCCATTAATCTGCATAACCTATACGTACTAATAAAAATGTGTGTGTATGTGTGGCAGGTAAATGACTATGATTAACTAATGCTAGAAAATATGCTTAGGAACAGAAATTTTTATTTCTTTTATTATGAAGAAATGTCATCAGCCAGGGGCAGCAACTTTGAGTAGTGGCCATAAACATCAAGAATGGAGCTTTGTTAATTATAGATGGTTCAGGGAGCAAATGAAAATAAATGACTTGGCAAACATATCCTGGAAGAACTTCTAGTAATGGAGTTGTGTTACATCATTATATATTTTGTAGTGTTAAATCTAAATGAAATTATGTCTATGGCCCACATAATGGAGATATACTCTGATATTTCCAGTACTCCATGTTGAGTCCATCTTATGAAATAGTTTACCTGTTGATTGTGAATAAAAATTATTTAATTATACTCTCTTACCGCTAAACATTAATAAAGATTTTTAAAAACTGACAAAGAATGACAAAGGCAACTGTAGTTTAAGTGAGAAAAGCAGATTGCTTTCCAATTAACTGCTACAACTCAGTTGGTTACTAAAGGTTTTAAGGAGTCTGGCTCTAATATATAATTGTCTAGGATGGTCTGCTGGCATTATCAGTTATTAGGAGTGTAACGTAAGTACACAACTCCTCGTTTGTGAAGGAAGAATAACAGTGGTATTGATTTCATAATGTGATTGTAAATGATAAATGAGAGAATTATGAAATAACTTGTTAGCAGTTCCAGGAATATTAGTTACCAAGAAAATGTAGTTCTTGCCTTTTTCATATGGTTTTAAACTGTAGTTTCAGCTTTTCTATTAAGATTTTTTTTTTCTGTATCTCTGCAAAATCTGTAGTATCAGAGTCAATCTCACTATTGGATTTTTTTAACTTGTATGTTTACGATTTAGAGGTGGGAAAAATATCTGATGTAAAAGTCCAGATATAAATTCGGTTGTGACAGAGACTGACGTGGATGGAGCAGGACCTTGTCCCTGCTACCAGTAGAGCTGGTGCCCTTGCAGGTACCGTGAGTGCCTGAGAAGGTCATGATTTCCTTGGAAAGAAAAAAATGCAAGGTTTACATCCTCCTTTTTACAAAACTTTTACCGTCTTCCTCAACCTCGTCTTGCATCCTCACATCATATTCGCTTATATCCTAAGTTGTTACAAAAAGAAAATAAAACTGTTGATTATTGGCAATCACTTGTCTTATTTAAATTATCCTTACTCTTCTACATAGCCCCACAGATGAGAGGAATTAGAAATAGGTATATATTTTCTTCTCTTTAAACATTCTAATAAAACAGCCTCATAGAAAACACTTTTTAAAAATATAAATCTTTCTGATTTAAAAATATAAATCTGTGTCATTTAATGCCGTTTTTAATGGTGACTTCAGGGATGTGAATTTTTTTTTTTCTGCCATAGCCTCGTAGGGCATAAAATCATATAAGCATCTGTGACATTCAGAAATGTTAAAAGCTTATTAGGAATGCTTCACATTTTCCCATAAGGCTCTAACATTTCCGGAAAAAAATGCGTATCTACTATCTATCTAAATAAGTCATGTGGGATAAGTAAGCAATCAGTTCAGGTGGATGGATTGCTGGATTCAGCTCTCTCCACAGCATCAACCCTTACTGCCCTGTATGTACTGACACAAATCAAGGCGCAGTTGCAGAAACTGTGAATTGTTGACTTTTGACAATTGTTTGATTTGGAAGAATCAAGCAGTTCCAGTATCTAAGAGGACTTATTTGGAACCATGCACTTTTAAAATTTTCAACTGTAATGTAATTGCTTGCATTGAAAGTTATTTCTAAATTTGTCCATCTGGAACATGTGTTATTGCGATCCAGTGAATGCAGGGGTGAAAGAAAGGATTTCCTAACCAAAGGGAGAAATGTAAAACAATCCTAATTCTACTGTAGTTTTATTGTAGTTTAAAATAAGAAAAGCACAGTGATTTCCAAAGAATTGCTATAGTATACTTAGTTTATAAAGAGTAGAAAGGACACTGACTTTCATATATAGTGTTTTAGATTTGTATGCTGGTGTTATCAGTTGTTGGATATGTGACTTAAGCTGCAAACTCCTCCTTTATGAAGTGGGAGTCCTCACAAATTATTTTACTTTCTGGTTCGCTCCTATGTAAAATATAAAGTATACAAAAGGACCTCAAAACTTTTCCTAAAGATTTAATGAAACAGCAGTGCCACGCATAGGGTTTGGCTCATAGACATTGTCAATTCAAGTTAATAGCTAACTTTTACAGTCATTCTTATTTAACCTCTTAAACATTTTCTTTTTGAAGCTGTTTTTCCCAAAGGAAACATTGAGATCCTTGCGTTTCTCCCAACCTCTCCTCATACGTGTGTATTCAAACTTCTGTTTCATGTTGCATGAACATAGCACAAAAACAGTGCCTAAAAGTTAAGCTTTTGAGCCTGAATCCCATGTTTAGTAGCTGTTTAAATTTAAGCACAAATTTTGGCCTTCAGAAGCCAAATAGGACTGCCTGGTGTGGTGGCACAGGCCTATAATCCCAACACTTTGGAGGCTGAGGCAGGAGGATCACCATAAATTCAAGGCCAGCCTGAACTACAGAGTGAAACACTGTCTCAATAAATAAATAAATATTTAAAAAGGCAAATATGGTTACCTTAGGAGAAGGAAAATAGTACCTAGTCCAGTAAGATCTTAAGGAAATAAGGTTCAGAGAAGTTAAGCACTTTCCTGAATTAAAAAAAAAAAAGAAAGAAAAACAACTTGAGCCAGGGAAGTAGCAGCAGTACTTCAAGCCCTTATAGACAAGGCCTCTAATTGTTTAACAAACCGTCACAAAGTCAAGTGTGAGGGAAGAAAGGACAGTGGGATACAAGAGAACTTGAGACATTGGACAGATAATTTTTCTTCACTGTGGACCACTAGGTTAATTTGGAGCAAGTCAGGAAGTAAATACGCAAAAACACTTTTCCTTTTCCATTCCTGCTCCTTCAAAAAGAGACAGAATTTAGACTCCACAGTGGGTGATCACACCTGTGTGCACAATGGATCTCCTTCTGGTGTTTTCCAAGGGTTAAAGAAATAAAACAATAGTAGGAGGAAGTAACACACCTGTGTGCTTTTGGCTAGCATAACTGTGTACTGCACCTGGCCAAATATTTTCAAGTAAGTGCATCCTGAAGTGAATTTTATATAAAAACAACAACAACAACAGCAACCCCCACATCATTCTGTTCTATTCATAGTACTCTGGGGTGCTTCTGCTTTATCGTATCTGTGCTATTAAGAACAGGTATGAGAAAACTTTTTTTTTCCTCCCAGCTTTTTTTCTCCCTGAAACATATGTAGTAACTGAAATTTGCATTCTGTAACAGGAAGACCACATTTTGTTGGTTTTCTTGTTTAAGGTAAAAATATGAAAATTAAACAATAACTCACGGCAGGCCAATGTTTCTGGACAATTATAGCACACCTTGGGGGGTATGCCTGAGCTCGAGTCCAAGTGGTTTTATCCACTTCAGAGACGTGTAATAATCCCCCAGAAATGCACTACCTGGAGTTTTGTATTAATATTATGAAATTGAATTCATACAGACAAAGGAAATCATGGAGCTCTGTGCTTTTACTAAGCAATATACATATGGCAAAACATTAACAGGGCCTTAAAAGGCAGGTTCTTAGAATCGGATTTGCTCACCAGCCCAGCTGGATGTCTAATGCTGTGGCTGTATCGAAACTTGTAGGGCTGGGGACACAGCTCAATGGGAAAACACCCGCTGGCCTGTGCAGGCTCCGTGGGATGGAAGCCCAACACGACCAAAATAAACAAATGAAATGAAGTAGCAAAAGTGTGATGCATTTCTTGAAACCCATTAAATAACTAAAACGAAACAATAGATCATAAGATGATTGCCTGTGTTACTGTGGTTATAATTTACAATGTATAAATTTACTTGAATGTGGAATACTAAAAAGCCAATGATTAATGTTTCATACATTAAAAAATTAGCATCATTTATGAAAATACATGACATCAGAAAAGAATTTACCCTGTATAGAAATCTCCCTTTTGACAGTGCTTTAAAAAAAAAAATCTTTTGATTATTGCAGGCTAATAGCTTGACTATAATGTCTGCTGTTAAATGAGCAGGTGCCTGTACAAATATTAATCTTACAATATTATTGCTAAATATTCAGCTGATGTGAATATTAAAATAGCCCAAAGGCTCTTCAATAAAATATGTGATTACAGAAAAAGTGCAGTCCCTTTTATCATACCAAGCATAACCCTTTCATCTATTAACAGATTTTGTAGTTGCTCAAATTAAGTAAATATATTAGTTTATAATAGTGGCAAAGCTTCAAGTTTAATTTTGCGCTTATGGAAAGTTTCTTATCATTATGCTTGCACTTAGCTAAGCTGTAACAGAATCATGACTCTAACATTTTAACTGTTGAAATTTCATTACGATCTTTTGAATTTATTTTGTTATTTCATTTTTATTTTTATTGGCCCACATTTGTAGCACAGTATGATTTTAATTGCTGGAAACATGTAATTTTTGAGACTATCTTCCTTAATAATAATAGTTAACATATAGAGCAATTTTTGTATGCTAGGGTCTGTTCTAAATATTTTGAGATACTGAATTTTTCAATCGGAGCAGTGAGCCATGAAGGCAAGATTTATCATTATTCTCATTTTATAAATGAAGAAACTGAGTCTGAGGGTATTTCAGCAAACCACTCCAGATCACCGAGCTCAAAAGAGACTATAAAACAAGATTGTAATCAGTGTGGCCAGATGTTGTAGCTTGTACTCATCCACAACGAAATGTGTTTAGTGAAGATGAATATGAGGTGAGCAAGATTATTATTAGAAGTATGCATATATGAGAATTGTGCAAATAGCAACACAGCAAAATGGACTCTTCATTTTCAGTGTGAATAAACTGAAGAAAACTGATGAAAGTCAACTATGAACTTGAGTGTTGGTAACCTATTTTACAATATGTTCCTTGTCTTCTAGAAGTGACTCATGCTCAGTACAGAAATTTGCTTAAAATTTTAAGAATTTGCTTAAAATTCCTTCTCTGTACTCTTCTCTATGCCATTGCCAGATTAGACTAGAGACCATGAGGAAGGACAGCTCCAGTGTTATTTCGAAGATGGCAGGTGTTGCATGTTCTTTCACCTTCCCACTCAGTTCCTTTTTCTGCACACTAACTTCTCCTGGGTCCCTCTCTCTCTGTTCTCAATTTTAGAATTTTCTCCATTTTCACTTCCGTTATCTCCTGTACTTATTGCCCTAGTCACTTTCCTGCCACTGGGACACAATACCCAGCACACACAAATTAAAGGAGAGGACATTTACTTTGGCTCGCACTTTCAGTCCATGGCCAGCTGGTTCCAAGCAGAAACAGGATGATAAAAAAACATGATAGAGGAAAAGAGTCTCAATCCTGGCATCCAAGAAGCAGAGAGAGAAGGGAAAAACTGAGAAAAGAACGCAGCCTCACAGCTAAAGCCCCAAGTGACCACCTCCAACCGGGCCACCTCCCAGCAGCGAGTCACCTGTAGCTCCTCCGTGACACAGTCTTCTTCCAAAATCTTGTCTTTAAACCCATGAACCTTTTGGGGAGCATTCTAGAAATAAACTATAACCCTCATGATGACTTCACAGAATTACCCCATACTCAAAAAGCCCAGTCATTAGGGGTTATAAAGTTGTTGCACCAAGACAGCTACCTCATAGGGTTTCAATCAGTTATTCAAATACGAGTGAAAGTAAGTGATCGTCCACAACATGGCACACCTGCTGTTAATGCAGAAGTGTTTGGAAGTAAGATGAGCAGGGTTTTATTTTGAAACACGGCAGTGCTCTAACTCTGTGAAATTGGGTAAGTTATGGCATACAGCTACATCTGTTTTCTTGTCTATACATCTAGAAAAATAATACCTGCTTCACTGGGCTACAGGAGTTAATTTTTAATGCATGGAAATTACCTGATTCATCAGAGATACTCCATAAATGAAACTCTTTATTCCCTTCTTGAATATCCCCAGTGGTGAAAAACATAACAGTTCAGTCCATAAAATGTCTCTTGTATTGGACTCCGACCTCTCCCCTTTCTAACCATTTCTTCCTCTTCCGAGTTCACTTCCAGCTCTTTCCGGCTCACTTCCGGACCTTTTTAACGGATCCATATAACCCCATGCAAGTCCCAGAACCTTTCCGGATCTCTGTCTCTTCTTGTCTTTAAAATTGGACGATACTTTACAGTGCTCCCAAATTTAACCCGTTTTCATGTTGCCACTCAATGAATGTGAAGCTGTGAGCAATTTGCACTTAATTATGTATTTTTCTTGCCCAAACTTTGTCATTCAAGAGGCAGTGAGAAGAAGGTAGTCCTGGCAATTTTTTTTAAGGCAGAAAATGCATTGAATTTTTAACACCATGCTAAGCTGAGTGCTGCTATCCAGTGCATGTAAAAGTGGAGTGGCACCTGAATAAAGCGAATGTGGATTTGAAGAGTCCTACTTGTTGGCTCCTTGCTTTGCTGGATTCCATCCATCCTCCCTCCTCCACATCCCTATTGCCAGTAAGGCTTACAGTAGTCCCATGGAGACTTTGAAATTCATGAAACATTATTTTAAAATCACTGGAGGGTCAGAGAGTAAGGGGAGGAGATTTGAAAAGAATTACAATGCATTATGCACATGTACCAACTCTTCACAATGAATGGAATCATTATGTACTGCAAACATGTACTAGTAAAAGTAAAATATTTTATTTTTAAAAAATAACTGCTTTAAACCAGGTAGTGGTTCTTATGGGTAAGCATTCAATCTTTCATATAAAGTACCTCTTCTGCTGGCACTTAACGCCAAGAGGACCCAGTTTCTTAGCACTTTAAGATGGCTGTGTTATTCTCTTACCTGTTTCTTAAAGGACTGATTAGCTTGGTAATTCATAAAATGATACCTAGGACAATCTAACACCAATTGCCTCATATAAACAAAATGAAAACACAACATATGATGGAAAATATTTAAAATCAATTTTAAGAAATGGTGCACAAAATGCAATTGTTTTAAGAGTGGTGCATGGGAAGTAATGTCGTATAGGGGTTGTTTTCTCATGTGTAAGTTCAGCATCATCTTTCCTAGGAAAGTGCAAAAGATTTTCAGGCAATAACTTTGTGTGATCTTTGTAAACATTAAAATGTCCCTTTAATCCTTCCCAAGGTCAGTGAGGGTTAATCCAATGTTTGAGAAATTTCAATGACTATAACACATTAGATTTTGTACAGATTCATTTATCTGTGATATATTCGTCATTTCTTTGCTTTGAACAGAAATTATTTTTTGTATTTAATCAGTGTGATGGCTACAGTTCAGAGGAACCCTGATTGTTTTATCTTACTTGTAGAATTGATAGAACTACTCTACTACTTCATAAATAAATGTATCCACACATCATATACTAGTATAGGATTTAGTGATTAAATCTCGTTTCTTCTATTGAAACTTCTTACATACCAGGTACCAGTGTATGATATTCTGACTTAAATATGCCTCCCCACAGGCCAATATCTATTATAGTTCTTACACCAGAAGCAGATGTTAATAGCTCCACTGCAGCCCTAGGATTAAGCTTAGATGTATTTTATGTTGCAGATTTTCATTTGTGAACACATGAGCTTGCTGACTAGACACTTTGTGACATTGACTTTATATTTTTATTACCTGTTTGCAAAGCTGTAATAACTTTTCACATTTAATCATTTTTAAAAACATTTAACACAAAGTTCATAGGGAGAGAAAGACATAGGTAACAATTTTTACAGCACATTTGCATTTTTTCAATACAGGCATGACTATACTTTAATCACATTTTTTTAAATCTCTGAACCTACCCCAATTTCTACATGGAAAAAGGTCAAAAAGAATGACTTATTTCTCTTGTACCTATTTTCATTTACTAAATTTGATCATTTGCTAAATTTGAAGTTTTATTCTTCATGTTGGTGAGAATCTCTTGAAAATATATTTTATCCTGAGAATTATTCTATTCCATTTAAATACTGTTTTCCATTTTAGCATGAACTTTTGAAATCTAGAGTAAAAGTTCAAATGAAGTTTTGAATTTGGCACCTTGTTATCTATTTAAAAATCCATAGTGTTCAACAAAATATGCCGACATTTTATAGGAGACTGCATTACTTATCAATAAATACATGTAAATGGCTGTCCTATAGGTGCATAGCTCTTGACAGGTTGTAAATGACCTCTGAGGACCAAAGTTGATTTTCTAGACTTACCAATCCAGGTTGCTAAGTAGCTACAAAGGTTTTTTTCCATTCATGATGAGCACACAGCATTATACTTTCCTGTGCTTCTTTACTTTTTCTTCATTTACCTTTAAATCAACACCTTTCGCATTTGATACCTTTCTCCTTTACTCATCATCTATTTTTACATTTTCAAATTTATTTGTGAATTGTAAGAATGAATCTTGGCATGCCCCTGTACATAATTGGATGATCTGATACCTTCTTTAGTCAGTCATTTGAATGACATATATTTTAGAGATATTCATTCTAATATTTTCAAATTTTGTATTTTTCTCATTACTCAACTCTTCTGTCTTGTGTCATTTATTTATTACAAATTTGATTGTTCATCACACCCTGAATTAGGGTTGCAAGATCTTTTTCCTACCTTTAAAGAGCTCATGCTTTAATAAAGGAAGTATTTAAACCCTTCCAATTTGCAATCTCTTCTAATAAAGATATATATGTATATATGATACAGTGGGAATATAAAGCATAAATAAAGTTTATCTAGAGAAGGTCAGAGCAATTGACAAAGGCAGAGCTATTTGAGCAGAATCTTGAAGGTTAAATAGGAACATTCAGATTTCCAAGGACAAGAGAAGTCATTTTAGGTAGAGGTATCAGGGAGAGTGGCATGAAATCACTTAGTGTTTTGAACTCAGTGATGTGCCCAGGAAGCTGTAATTTGTGGGTGAAGCAGTCAAAGAGGTAAGGGTGGTCAAGGTGATGGAAAGTTATTTGATCGTTTTCCTATAGAGAGAGAGAACTCATAATCGTATAAATTTATTCACATTTATGTATCAAACCTCTTGGTGTATCAAAAACATACATTTTCATATGGATTCTATATATACCTATGTAAAATAGCTACTTATGAAAAATCTTTTATTCAAGGAATATAAATAAGATGCTCCTGAAAAATGTTTCCAGCATAGTGTAAAAGACGAGCATAAAGAAGTGTGACACAGAATCAATTTGAAGCTGTTTCTATGGCCCAGGCAGGAGATTTTGGGGCTTGCTTTATTGCTCTGTTGTGATAAGAAGAGGAAGACCAAATGTTGGACCTATTAAATCTTTCTATTCAATAGGATTCAGTGACACGACGGGACGTGTAAGATGGAGAAAACAGGGATAATTGGTTTGGATAACTGAGCAGATATCAGAAGTAAATATTGGGATAAGAATTTTAGGAAAGAGTAAGTTGGGAATGAGATATGTAGGAAATATTGAGTCTGTTGGAAATGAATATGAAGGATTGCTGGAGAATGTGGAAATAAAAAGTAAAGAAATCATGAATTATTACAAAAGGATTTCAAGAGGAATTTGTTAGTAAAATCACAGTTAAGGTAACTGGAGGATGATTGGTGTCTAATTTGTTGCACTTGGATTTTTGTATGGCATAGAAAGTGGACATATCCAGGGCTATCTCTGTGAAGGAGGAAGCCAAAATAACCCACATCTCTGCAGCCTGAAAATTGAAATGGAAGTGAGAAATTAACAGCAAACGGAGCAAATATTTTTAAAGAAATTTTATTGTGAATAGCTTAAAAAAGAGACAAATAGTTCATAAAATTCATTTTAAAGTTGTATTTTAAATTCATTACCTCACTTTGCTGAACAATAGCTTTAACTCTCTTTTGATGTGGGAAACTCCAACATCTTAAGAAAAAGACATAGCTTGAAGTAAAAAGAAAGGATTTAGTTTCAGATTTCCAGTGATAATCCACTCAATAAACTAGAAAATGTTGAAATCATCTAGTTGCAAAGTTGCATTCCCAACTCTTCCACATCTTTCCATTCTTAACATTAAATTAGTTGAGAGGAAAAACTCTTCACAGGTACAGTAGATAATATTCTATTTGATCCAATGGACATCTGCTTTAATTACATCACTTCATGAAGTTGAGGCCCCCTTCTTCAGAACTGAAACTTTTTTTTTTTGGCAGTAAGTATAAAACCCAAAATTACCCTGCCTCTCCTGTCAATGAATTATTTAAATTTAAATTCTGCTAAATGAAATTCAGAATTCGCTGAATAATTGCAGGTAGATCTACAAATTAAAATTCTCCTTTATTCCTTCAATTTGACCCTGGAGTAATTTATCTTCTTTAGTATCTTTTCCTATGTTAATTCTACTTGGATAATATTTTGTTAACTCTTGATTCCCAAGGATTTTTATAGTACCTGGAGATATGCAAGATAGCCCCTAGGAAAAAAAAAAAAAGATATCCCCTAGATTTACTAAGTGAAACAATGAATTATTTTATTATTTAATAAGAAGTTTTAAGATCACAATAAATTGGTATTAAGCTAGTTAAAATGACCAATTTAACAAATAAATTTTATCTTGTCAATGAGGTTTTGCAAAACACCTTATTTCTACCATGGTTGGAATGTTATTTATAATCATTAGGTTTCAGTGTAAAATTCAGTATCTATATAGGTCTTTGCTTTAAATTATTGCTTTTATTACATTTTCATTTTTCTTTCTTTCTTTCTTTCTTTCTTTCTTTCTTTCTTTCTTTCTTTCTTTCTTTCTTTCTTTCTTTTTTTTTTTTTTAGAGAGGATCTATGTAGCCCAAACTGGCCTTAAACTAGCTGGGATCCTCCTGCCTCAGCTTTCTGGGTACTGGGATTACAAGCACTTTTCACCCCTTGCTAATAATGCATTGCTCTTAAAATATTGTAAATGCATAGAATTTGAACAACTCTGACTTTCTTGGTGGAATTAATGCTAGATCTGTAATATATGAGACATTAGAATTCAGCAATGTATGTAATAAGTTATATTTGGTATCTAAACTGAAGCATATTCCTTAAAAGGTTCATATACATTTTTGTTTGTTTGGACCATAATTCATTCGTAGAAAAGTAAAATTGAATTGTTTCACTGTAGCTCCCAAGTGGAAAATCATCTGAAGAGTTCTATGAATAGGCACATTTGCACAATCTGATTGGCTACCCTAAAGGCAGAACCAATTATATTATGCTAATGTGCATATTATGCTCAGAAATTGTAATGGAATTTACCATTCTAGTACATCAATGTATATTGTCTTTTTAAGATGTAAGCTTATAGCTGTCAACTTTGCATAAAGAGAAGTTTTAAAGGTTTGTAATCATCAGGTTTAGGGAGCTTGAAGCATTCTTACATTTCATAATAATGACTGAATCTTTCCTGCACTGGTAAATACACAGCTGAACACAGTGATAACCTTGATTAAGTCTAACAAGGCTGTAGGAGCGTTCAAGAAAAAGGCTTTTGCATCTTTATGTGATGTTCTTAACAACCTGAGGAAAATTATTTGGAAATTTACTCATTAAGAACTTACTAGCAAAGCATTTGTTTGTATTGCCTAGTAAAATGAATCAACAGATATATCATTTTCCCAGGGCATGTAGTTTATGGTCTAAAATGTTGGGGTATATTTGTGACACAATTTACCAAGGGATGTTATTTAATTTTATTGCTCATCTGATAATTTAAAATGAATTTCCTTTAAAATCGAGTAAACAAAATTGAGTGCTGCTAGGACTCCTATCTAGTACAAGTGCTTTATAAATGTTAGAATATGCTAAATATCTCTTGCTTCAACTAAGAAAGCAACAGAAGCTATAAACGACACACTGTAGACTTTTCAAATTTTCTTTTTGATGGAGATAAAAACGATGTGCTTACAAAATCCCTTTGTACATAAAATTATCTCAAATAATTTCTAGGTTTTTTTCCTTAAGAAGTCTGAGAGCTTTATATGAGAATCACCTGTGTAAGTAAAAAAATTTTATTCTAAACTTTACCAAGGCTAATGTCATGAAATGAGGAGTATTAATCATTTTTATATTAGAGCTGAGATAAAGGTGGTGGTCTTAAGATATAAAATATCTTCCCAAATGCTTTCAAGGATTATTCTCAATACAATGAAGGTAAGACACACTTTGGTAGTAAAGAACTGTTTAATTTGCTCTATCGCTGTCTATGATCTTGATTATTCTTCTGTTTAAGCAATACAGTGAGTATATCAAGGCAAGAGAGCATGGCATAATTTGATAGAAGAATGTAATAAAATATCATGACATTTACTAGTCCCTAATACTCCTACTATGTTATTTTTGCTAGTTCATTAAATGGTTTTCTCTTTCACTTTAGTGTTCATTGATCCCCAGTGTATACGAAAGCCTTTACATAGCTCAACTCTTTAATTTGTTATTTCAGTAATTATTGTTCTTGTGTTATTTATTAAGACTTTTTTTCATCAAAATGTTTTAAACATAGTATGTAATCTAGTATGGAAGCATCATATTAACTTTAAAAATCTCTTGCTTTAATTTACAAGATTTTTTTCTAATCTCATTATGAGAGATTTAGCAGCATAACTCTCATTTACACAAAAACAGGTCGGTTGGCCTCTCGGTGTAGAAAAATTAGCATCTGCATTTTAAAGCTCTAAGCCTTTTTAATATTCCCCTGATAAATCAGCTTTTAGGATTCATCCGGCAAATAGGTACAGGGAGAAACTGTAAACACTTAGCTAAGTGGTTACAGATACATGAGCAATTAAAATGAGGTAATTTTATTTGTGAGAGGGGTTTGGGCTCCATTTGAAGCAGACAAGTGTCGAGGGCTCTGTTCAAGTTCCAGCAGCAGCACCACCACCACATTAAAACCCTCTGCAAGGACGAGACCGAAAGAGACTCGGGCGTTAGGTGTGCGTTTTGCAGCACACATGATAATGATGAGAGCACGGAAACGCAATGAATGGAGGATGCGAAAGGAATTGCAGGTGAACAGGTGATATCCTTCTTCAGGTGTTTCTATTTTTTCAGGGCTATTGCGTAATGATTGAAAAGGAAATAACACTCAATGAAAGGAGTGTGGTACATAGACATTTTATTCTTACAAATTTGAGTGTTTCCGTTGTTGTATATTATGAGTGTTTGTCACTTTTTAAAGTCATAATAAAGATAAAAGATTTTAGAAATTGTCCTTACTCCTTGAGAGCTTTTCACATTCAGTGGATTCATCTTTCATGTTTATCCACTAACTTTGAACTTCCAAAGTACTTATGCGTCATACATGTCTTGGTTACTTTCCTTTCGTTGCTGAGACAACATACCCGACACCCAAAGTGAAGGAAGGAGAGGTTTATTTCTTACAGTTTTGGGGTTTCAGTCCATATCCATTTGGCTCCAAAGAAGGGTGACGTGGCTGAGGGGGCAGCTGTTCATGGCAGCTCACAAGCGGCAAGAGCAAACAGAGCAGAAGAGCAGCAAAAGAGACCCAAAACATGACTTCTTCCCTCCCTTATATAGTATGCAGGCTCCACCCCTGGATGGGTGCAGCACTCACACTGATAATCCCAGTGCTAATCCCAGCATTAATTCCAGCACTAAACCCAGCACGAAGCCCAGCACTAGGCCCAGCATTAGGCCCAGCACTAGACCCAGTGCTAGGCAATGAATCAATCATGAATGCCAGATTCAGGCACTTCCATGACTACATGAGGCTTGCGGGGGGCCACCTATATACAAACCATAACAATACACTTTTCAATTAAATGGTGTAAAACTGAGCTGTGTTTTCTTTTATCTGATCACACTTTTTGTTTGATCTTTTATAGCATTCAATATAGCAAGTATCTCCTCTATTCTTTTCTGTGGAAGCTTCCTTGATCAGGATGGTACTTTTTAGAATTCTTGTAGTATAGTAGATGATTCTTCCAACTTTCCATCTGGCCTGCACCCCAAGTTTCTCCATTGCTTTCACAATGCCTTCTGTTATCCAACAGAGGTTCCTCTGCATAAAAGAGATTTGCATCTCTTTCAGTAAGCATTCTTCCAATTCTGGCCCTTGAGGATTTTCTTTCCTCAATTTCCTACCAGCTGTACCATCCATCTAATATTTTAGGTGATCTCTTATAGAATTATTTTCCTCAAAATTTGTGAGCATTTATTGACAAAAATGAAAAGGTATTTTTTAAAAGAAAATATATATTTAAAACTCTTAGAAAGAATTTTAGAAATAACCGGTCCAGTTTCCTTAGATCCCAGTCCCTGAGTTTGTTCACCAGAAAAAAGGGAATTATAATACCTAGTTGTAGCACTAGTTCTTTTACTATAATCAGAACATGTGAAACCTTGGGTCATATGTAGCCACATCAGTATTCAGTAAATCATAATCAAAATAAGTAGTGCTCAGGAAATTTAATTTTATTAGAGAAATATTTATTATGGCTTCAAAAAGGAAGCACAGATAATGGGAAAAAAACTGTTAATGATGCCATGAACGATTTTAGGTGAAAATGTGTAGCTTCAAATTTATAGTGGTGCCTGGAACAAACTGAGAAAATGTGACATTGTATGGCAAATTAGGCACAGTAATGAACCTCGACCATTATTCAGCTTTTATCAAAAGAGAAGTGGCAACTTTAAAATTAAGACAAAGACAATTTTAAAATGTCTTTGCTGTCTCAAAGCTTCCACTTGTTTGAAATGTATTCATTCATCCGATTAAGGTTTCATTTCTGTCTCCTATGGTCCTTTCATTTTTCAGTACTTCATAGCTTTTATTAGTCTTAAAGAATTTTCAGGTTCATATTGGTGGAACCAGCCTAGCAGATGATCCAGAGGCATTATCATACAGTGTTGTCCTGTATTTTTTTTTCTGTCGCAATTTTCTATTGCGAAACAAGAAAAGACAACTTTAGATTTAAGAGCATTTTATAGCTATGCGTGCAATTATGCAAATAGGCTTGTATGCTGTGTCCATATGATTAACACTATATATACATATGAAAAAGAAAGAGAATTCTAAATAGATTATTTTACCATCGTATTTTAAGTCACTAAGACTCATCCGTCTCTTCAGTTAGATGGGAATATATAAATAAGCATAGAAATTCAAGCGCTGTGAGCACAGAGTCACCATGTACTTTATTCTGTGATGTGAAAACCCCGGAATCATCTTTGGCTTCTCCACTTTCTCGGCCTCTGTACTATGCCCAGTACATGAGCATGTTTTCATGCCCTCTCCTATAACTACGACATACACATCAAGGCGTAGTTCCTGAATTCCAGTGCCACCATCTTTCCAAAGCCACTATCATTTCTTGAATTTCCCAGTAGGTCTTGTTGCTTCCACTTTTCTATATTCACAGCCTGAGGGGTGTGTTTGACACCTGTCCTAGATCATTTGTCTACCCTGAGATGTCTCCAGTGTCCTCTGTAACACAACAGTGAAAGCACAGGATTCTTGCAGTGACCCCTAACTGCTACCCTGAAAAAGTCTCTAGTCCTGCTCTTCTACCAGTCACACCAGGCTGTGCACCTTTCCCTGGGATATTCCTCCTTCTTGTACACACTGTCTTTGCTAACTTCTCCCCCTTGAACTGATTCATTTTGCTTCATAGCAGTTATTATTACTTAAGATTCTATTTTATATTTATGTTTATTTATTTATTTTGGGTGTTGTTCTTCAGTCACAGTTTGAAAGCACCCTGAATAATTTTTTTTTCATTTTTTCTTACATCAATAAGTGCCAAACTTAGGCAAGGGCATCATTCATTTCTTGGCTCTATTCTGAGTCATTTGAATAGTGCCAATCTCATAGTCGACTTTCCATAAAAGTTCACAATTTTTAAAATGGCAGAGCTAGTCCTGTCCATTTAGAATATACAGGTAAATATGCATGCACCTTTGGTTTTGGTGGTAAATAATTCAGAAATGATAGTAGGAGTTTATTCATCAGTTTTTTTCACCCATAGTAGAAATATTCACTTAATCCTTTTAATGAGCTATATAATATTCCAGGACTTCAAAGATCAGGTGAAATAGTCATGTTACAAAATGTATTTGCCCTTATGGGGTTTACATTCTCATCCTGGTGGTAAATTTATGTAAATGAGTATAGTTTTGGAAATAAGAATATCTGAATCACTTTGGGATTACTCATAAAATGGTTTTAAAGAATCCTTGTCTTTAATTCAACATAATTAAAACTCTTTATTTTGTGCTGCTTTCCAATTTCAAAAGATTTTTTAAACTATGACTAATTAAGATAAAACCGATTTTCTGCAACAGAAAATAATTGGATTGTAATGGATTTACAACAAAGACCCACTACATTGGTCTTAAGAAAAACTCAAAGTCTGCAGAATAAATCCAGCCACAGTGATAGCTCTGGGATATCTGGATGGAAAAACATGTTGTATCGTTTAAAAGTTCATTTGAGTTTTTTACAAAATGAGCATTCATTTATTTTGCCATCTACTCATTCTGCATACATCCTTGGATGTTAAAATTTACCAGGCACTTTGCCAAGTCCTAAGGTTGTAATACATATTCTCTGCCCTTAGGAATCTCATTGTACCATAGGGACATAATTATATAAAGAAATAATGACAAATGTCATGTCAAATGTAATATTAAGCATAGATTGCACAGCTTAAGATAGCACATGAAGTTGGAATCAATCCCTGTCCTTCAACTCACCAACTCTCCACATTTTGACATTCTGTAGCATTCATTTTGCTTTTTGTAAACTGAGATAGGCTTTTTATATTCCAGTTATCTTTCTACTCGTGCTAGCCAGTCCTTTAAACTCCCTTTGGGTTATACATTTATGTATTATATATAACATATATATGTACATATATTTTTATATATATTTGATATATATTGAACTTGTACTTCTTTATGTTCACACTGAAATTCTTACTACATTCACTCAGCACACATATTTTGCCAAATTGTGAGAAACATTTAAAATGACCTTAAGAGGTTATAGTCAATATAAAAAAAATCAAAAACAAAATTTATTTCATCTAAATGCATAATGTCATGCTCAAAGCCTGCTAAGGAAGCTATACAAATTCAGATAAGTAGCTCAGTTATAATTCAGGTTCAATGCCCAAACACCCAGAGTTTGTAATTAAGTGGATACAAAACTGGAATCTTCAGGAAGGTCAATGCTGTACCATCTACTGTCTGTTCATTGAACACAAATTGGTAAGCCTAGACCTTTTCTCTAAGACCAGGGTACAGCAGTGGTTTTCAGAGTGAACCCAAACTTTTCAGCTCTTGGTCACTGGCCTTTCATAGATTGCTGTCCATCTTCTAAGTTTGTGGGTTACTTTCTTCAAACAGGAAAGCAAGACCCCAGTATTTAAAAGTAAAACACCTTCCATTCTGCTCAGTCCTGTTACCTTTATTGTGGAGGTACTTAAGAGAATTTCAAGCAGCTGCAGAATTTTTCCAAACTATTACCTTTCCCTTTAACTCTTGGATGGTTATCTCCCCATTTTTATTTTGGGAGACGGAAGAGCAAAAGAGAGAGTGTAGCTTCCAGAAGTACATAGGC